>SRSM01000489.1:0-102249 GCA_019593545.1 Apocynum venetum
CCCCGCTAATCCCCGCTTTTTAAACCCGGCCCCGGCCCCATTAAATTCGAAGAATCCCCGCACTTCAATGGGACGAATTGAAGCGATCCCCATTAATCCCCATTTCATTGCCATCCCTATCCCTCTCCTTCTTGCCTTGCTTCTTCTGATCAATGCATTCACGCCACTCCATAAACGTACGTTATCCATGCCATTTATATAACTGTTTGTCTCACACAAACTAGTGAGATTTTTTTTTTTCACACGAAATAATGATTATTTTAATTGAGATATAAATTTTTTATATATTTTTAAATATATTTTTACTAATCAACAAAATAACTAACTTTTTTAAAACATATAATTTCAATCAAATATAACTGAATATTAATGATTAATTTTAAAAATTTGTTTTTCAATTGCTTAATATTTTAGTTTTAAAGGTGTCAATATAATTTAAAATTAATTTATTGTTAATAATATTTAAGGATAAATATGAAAATAAAACATTAATTTTGAAATTTATATATAAAATAATTTATTTTTATGATTAAAAATTAAATATTAGACTATTTTTGTGCAACGAAAGAAATATGTATATATACACACGCATAGAATTATATATTTCTTTTGATACATGCACAATATTAAATGATATTGGAAAAATGTATCTTGACGGGTCGAATTATAATTTCATCATGACAGGTGAAATTCATTAAAAAAATTCAACATAATGTAGGTTTGTTTTTTTTTTTGAATGTTTATTTTTTAAAAATAAATATATTAATCATAAAAATTTTACTATGAACCTTTTAAATTTATGAGATTTATATATCTTAACTAATGGTCCTACAAATAATCAAATTAAAATTAATAAATAATGTAATAATTTTTTTAAGGAGTAAGACTCTTTCTATTTTAAAATTAAGAAAAATTGAACATTACTTAATAAGAAGTCTTTTAAAAGAGAATATATGCTTAAATAAGAAGTCTTTTCTTTACTGTTGAGATATTTATTCCATTTTTTCTCATAATATCATCGATTATTCTTATATTTTCTCTTACCTTGTAAACAAAGAAAATGCATGAGATCTAATAAAATGCAATCTTCTAATAATTAAGAAATTTTAAAAACAAAAAAATTTATCTGGTATGTGTAAAATTAAAAGTGGGGCAGACAATTTGGACGGGGGAGTATAAAAAGCATGCGTTTCCATGTGGACCATGAAGATTTCCATGATCAACGTCTCTCTTCATCATTCTTTGTTCATTAGAGAGCGACTATCAACCTCACTGCTATTAAAGTTCTGAGTATGAAATACTAACCAATCAAGTTTTCTGAGCATTTCTGCGGTTTATACATGTAGTGTGATTGAGCGAAATGGTGGTTAGGAGAGGCGTATTATCTCCCATCATAGCATATTTCTTATCAAGAAGAGAATTTCCTTAAACATATATAGACATTACTCACAATAAATTATGGTTGAGTTCCATTCACAAAAAGAAAGAAAGAGATGATCAAACTAGTTTCTAAAGAAACAATCTTTGAACATGATGAATAACCTAAAATTACTATTAGGAGATTCGTTTTTATCCCATCTGCCTGCATACTACAGCTTAATAATGAGAAAAGAAAACGAGAGAGGAGAAATTCAACTTGCAATTGCTTCAACTTCTTGACCTGTCATTGAACAGCCCCCTTGGTTCTAGATTGAATGCAGGAGTTTAGCTAAAGCACATAAATCATGCTCAAAATTTAGATGATCAATGTTCAGGGCCAAGATAAGTAGTGAAGAACTAAATCAATGATTAAAACAAGTCCTACTCTTGACCTGCCTTCTTGAGCTTAACCTTAATTAGTCCAATATTGAATGTCAAGGTTCAAATGATAAAAGATTTTTCAAACTCTCTCTTCAATATTGTTTTCTGGGTACGTTGATTTGCTTATGGGTTTTTTCCTTGCTTCATTTGTTTTCATTCCAATATTCAATAGATTTAGTCATTAGAGGAAAACAGAAAAGGAAGAAAAGGAAAGCTATGTTTGGTTGTCAGCCAATGGGAACGTAACTTTAAAGGGAATCTCCAATTGGATAGCCGTGTTTATTGGTTTAACATCAAGGCCCATTTCCAATTTCTAGAAATACGAAAATATTTATTATGCTTAATCTTCCAAAAACAAATCCTTCGGATTTTTGGAGATTATATATATATATATATATATATATAATATACTACTTATTATGATTCAATATTAAGTAACACTTTAGACATTTGCATAATTATTAAAGATGTTGAAAATAATACAAAATTTAATATTTATTTTATCTAAAAATACAAGTCGTTGAATATACTTTGACACACAGATCAAATAAATTTTTTCCCTAAAATATTATTATTTATTATGTTTTGAAAATAAAAAATATAAAAGAAAGTTGATTTTGAACAAAAATAAAATATAGAAGTTTTGTCTTGGATATAAGAAAAATGTGAAATGAGATATTAAAATAAATAAGGTAATATTGAAAGTCAATGGTAAAATATCTATAAAATAACTTATATTTTGATATAAGAAGAAAATCATTTATAAACTTATATGAGTATTAAGTAATAAATTTACGCTTATTAAATATTCTAAATTAATCTTTCATTCTCTCTTTCCAACAATTTCTCCCCACTTAAATAGTGATAAAATTGAAATGTAGTCCCCGAGGTATAAAGAAATTGGCACAAGCTAATCAAGAAAGTCTTACTTACAATGGCAGCGTGAGGGTTCGAATCTTGCTAAAACTAATTAGTTGTGATTTGTTCCATTTGTACGGACCAATGTACAGGACTAGTAGAAACCCGCAATTAGTGGTTGCATATCTCGCAATTAATATGAGAGTAGTTATCCCGCGATTAATATGAGAGTAGTTTTTTATAAATCGATACTATTATTCATAACTCAACATGGGCCATTAAAAAAACAATTGAAATGTAATAATAAATTATGTTATAAAGATATTTAATATGAAATAAAATTAAAATTTTAAAATGTCACTTTAAGAAGTAATAAATAATTACCCATTTATAAGACCAGGACATTTTATGCTTAATAACAATATATACATTAAAAAATGGTCATTTCTTAATTCTTTTTTTAAAAAAGCAATTATACTTTGTAAAAATTTAAAGTTATCAATTATATGCCTTTGTTAGAAAACTAACGGTAAAAGATGATGGAAGGAATAATTCAATTTTAAGATATCTTAATTATATAATTGTATAACCATTTGATTAAAAGGCATATTTTTATTAATTCCAAAATTTTTAAATTAAAATAATATTTTACAACTTAGAGTCTTCTAGTGTTACAATTAGTTATGAACGTTTCTTTGATTCTTGAAAAAGTATGAAATGTTCTTTTCTTTATTTTTTTTCAATAAAACATTGACGTACAAGAAATGTGAATTGTATACATGCCTATCATTTATCAATAAATCATTATTGAGACTTTTGACTCGTAATAATAAGATTATATTATAGATATATTTATATTTAATTTTATTATATATTGTGTGTATACAGATGATAAAAATCTATTGTTTATGTGGAGAATTGGTCTCTATGGACATAATCGGGTGATAAGACATGTGGTGATATGAGAATAAATAGTCCGATAATGCAGATTCAAATCTCGGGTTTGACAAATTTTCACTAAAATATTATAAAGATTTATCCTAAAATTTAAATCATGTTAACTCTTTATCTCATATTTTCTCATATATATCTCTGTCACTCGATCATATTCTTAAAATTTTTTATCTTTTCCTCATCAAAAGTGGAGAAGTGAACAATAATGAAAATGAGAATAAAAAAAGGGGGGAAAACAGGAATACAGGATTAAGGGAATAACTTTTTCACAAAAGAGATTTGTTATATAAACTTTTTTATATGTGCTTATATATATATATAAAACATATTATATATTTACCTTTTTTTACTACTTATTATAACTATATCAAATAAATATTTTTTATTGTGTTTTAAAAATACTTAATAACATTTATATCATATATTTATCTTTTTAATTAACTATTTGTGCAATTAAAAGTGCAATATTTTAGACGAAATAAAATTTAGATGTAAAAATTAAATTTTAAAAAAAATTTAAGAGTTATTTAAATACTTTACCCTTATATTTATTTTTACTAACCTCTTACGATCAATTATATTTAGCATTTTTTATTAAAAATAGATTAAAAAAACAATAAAAGCCGAGAGATCCGTCAGCAGCAAACTACTTTCCATATCTAACTATTATATACGTACAATCAGAAAGAACAGTCTGGGACACCAACCGAAAAGAAAAGGAGGTAAGCATCACCAAAATTAAGGAGGTAAGCATCACCAAAAATTAAATAGCAAAAAGACTCAATCCCGCCATGAGGACTAGATGTGACATGTGAGCAACGGACACAGATTTTTCACTTTTGATTTAGTTTGAGGGAGAATTTTTTTACTTTAAATAATTATAATATTATATAAATTAATAATGTGTTTAGTGATAGAATTACATGTATTATTGGAATATAATATTCTAAAAGGTTAATTATATGACTTAAAATAAAAATATATTTACTTAAAAATTAAATATTTAATTTTAAATATAGAAATACTATATTTAATTTCCTTGGATGATAACACCTTTGACTCGTTTAAGTAGAACTGCCCCATCACTGGATGGAGGTATTATCATTATTTTTTTTTGATAAGTATATAGTTATTTTATATGTTATTGAGAATATTAGAAAAAAAAATTCATTAAAAGATGGTGATATACCAACAAATAAACGATTTCTCTTTCATTCTATCAATATACATTTGCCTTTCAAAATAAATAAAGAAATAATGTTTTGCTGTTTGAAGATTTCATACTAACATTCTTGTTTCGAAAATATATAACAAGGGTACTATTTATGTTTGGTTCCATAAATTGTTAAATAGTTAATTATATAATTTTTTATAAGTAAATAACATTAATAGAAGGTATTGCAAAACATGAATTAGAATCCACTAACTTTTTTAAAATATTATATTAAATTTTATCTACTCTTAAAACTTAACCTTTAAATTTAACTATATAACATATACAATTCAATTCTTCTATAATTTAGAGTAGATATTACAAGATCAATTATCCATACCACCAGGGGCGGAGCCAATAATTTTATTCACCTGGATTGACATAAAACATACATAAAGTTATAAATTAACTAAAAAATAGAATAAAAAATTCAATATTTAATACTTTCAATAATATGAAATAAATGTACCTTAGAGTTGTGTTATTCTATTCTTCTTAAATTCAAACTCTTTAATTATTATATCATTATCAATTTTTTCTGCTAACTCACATTCAATGTGATAACCATAGAATTAACTAAAAACTCTTCTTCCATCTTATTACAAAAGTTATTTTGACAAGTTTCTTTGCTTAAAAGCTCGTTCTGTTGTTGTGGAAACGGAAAGAGTCAAAACGAAACGAATCAACATGTTAATTCAAATAAATATGTTAGATTTAATAATTAAGTTGACAATTCAATTATATATATCATAGCAAATCATAAACACATCTGTCAATTAAATTGTAAGAATTTGACTTATTTGTCTTTGACATAATTCAGAAATAGTTGATAATTCTGAAATCTTTCATTACTAACAATATCGCTTACAGTATTGTAGTTGTATTATCAGATTGTGCAAATCTTGTGGATTAAAATCAAGAGTATAATACTTCTCAGCAAGCTGATAAATATGATCAACTTTAAGTAATTTAAAATTATCTTTAAGCTCCAAAGCGCAACTAATCTTAAGAAGTTCTACAGTCTCATCATTAAATTTATTATTTAGCTCTTCAACTTGATAATCTATTGCAGCTTTAAACAGATCAAACTGTGCTCAAATGTGATTGAATCATTTTGTTGGCATGAGCGACTTGTACCGGATTTATAACGAGCTTCCATGTGATGTATTTCAATCTCAAACTTGGCACAAACTTCTTCCACACCCTTAAGAAGAACATCAAAACCCTCATTTCTCAAAGTTTGAAGTAAAGATTTAGTTATTGAGACATAATCCATTACACTTAAAATATCCAAAGATTTCTCTTGTAATGCTCGACAAAGCAAATTTGTTATTCCCATAATCTTTTGTATCAAATGTAATATAAATATGAAATCAAAAAACTTCATCGCAATCAAGAAACCACCAGCTTCATCTCGAATAGAATTAGAAGACCCCTAATTCAGCATATTTTCCAACACATTAAGCACGGAACTATACATATCTATCATGCTGCAAATTGAGTCAAAATTAAAACTGCAATTAGTTTTTCCAAGCTTTTGTAAATTTTTAATTTGATTACATCATCTACCAGTATTATATTCACCAGTAGCCACCATTTGTGCAACTTCAATTCTTTGTGCAAAATGTAACTTAGTATGGCGTTTAAGAGAGACATTAATAAGATTACATATGTAATTAAGTTTTGAAAAGAATAACCAAATTGATACCTCTTTTTCAGCAGCTACAGTTAGTGTTAGTTGAAGATGATGAACAAAATAATAAGCATGTGGGCAATCCTTAAAAAAAAAAAAAAACTTGCAATCCATTCCAAGAACCACTCATATTGCTAGCACCATAATATCCTTAACCTTGCATGTTATAGACATGTAATTCATATCAATTAAGAGCATAAGATACTTATTTCTTAAGTGTTACAGTTGTAGTATTTGTCACATGCACTATATAAAAAAAATGCTCTCGTATAAAGTCACTAATATCCACAAATCTCAATACTATAGCCATTTGTTCTTTATTAGAGGCATCTCTATCCTCATCAACCAAAATAGAGAATTTAGCATTTCCAATTTCTTCACGAATTTTTTCTTACTTGCTTGACAATAATATTCAAAAACATATTTTTGAATATCAGGTTGAAGTGTATTTTGCATTCTTAGGGGCTTTCTCTAAAACAATACCATTTATATTCTCATTCATTCTTCTCATAAATTTTATCATCTCCAAAAAGTTTTCACGATTAGTAGAAGATGTAGATTCATCATGATCTCTAAATGCACAAGCTTGCAAAGTGAGCCATTTGATACTTTCAATTGTTGCTGTAAGCCTCAATCAGTTTTTGTGTTAAAGTTTGTGTATTTAAAAGTTTGTCAATGTGACAAGATGTATTCATCAAATCATTAATAGAATTTGTAGCACTGTTATATGGTGAAGTAGGACAACCAATATGCATTAAAAAAGAGCACCTATCCCCATCATTGACTCGCTTCCAATATCTAAATCCATATGTTGTAAATATAGGATTTCGAGTATGTTGAATATCAAATAAGAAGTATTGAAAGCAAAAAAATGCATCATTTGTAGGAGAGTACTCTAACCAAGTAAATTTCTTAAACCAATGACTTTGAAAACGACGATTTTGGGGTCCGAATTTGGTTGGTGGATACTTACTCTTAATAAGTTGATAATGGTCCATCTTAATATAGGCACGTCTAATTTCGTCTATTTGATTAACAAGATATTTCCATATTGGAGTACGTAACGTAGGATCACGTTCAAGAAAATTAATATCGACATCAATTCTTGAAGAAGTATTAGATTGCTGATCATTAGATGGAGAATGCTCATGACTTATAAATGCATGTTCTTTTGGTTTAAAAAAAGAATTGATAGTTATTTTTTTCATTCTTTGAAGTTTCACTAGAATTTATAACCTATTAAAATAATATAAGAGTAATTAAATAATAAGACACATATATAAAAGTAAATTAAAGACTATAATCAACATATAATTATAGTAAACAAATAATCATTTTAAAGAAGTAAAAACTTAATTAAGAAATTGTTTCATTTTAAAAGATTAATTTGTACTTTAGCCTAACATGAATAAAAACAATACTCCATGGCATTACTATTATCTTTGTTCTCTTATTTTTAATATGATTAATAGTCTCTTTTTTTTTGTCTTTCTAAAAATATGTCTAATGTTAGGGGAAAAATGCTAAAAAGATGTCTATTGTTAGGGATTAAAAATGCTCAACATTCAATATTACTGGAATTTGTCTCTCTGTATTTTTTTTTTTAGATAACTTGCATGAATTTCCCCTTTCAAGTTTCAACCATACTCAAATGTTTTCTTTAATTCATACGAGATCCTACATTGTAGAGGAGTTTTTTTTTTAAAAGACATATGTGTTAGATAATAGAAAAACAAGCAAAAATCAACACCAATCTTAAAACTCTACCCAATAACAACCAAAACAAGGACAACAAAGAAGAACAGAAACTGAGTTTCACCAAACTCCCCCTAATCCCACAAAAAACAACCATAAAAAAGCTTAGACAAACTTGAAGAATCACTAAACAAGACTATAACTAATCAAAATTCTTGGTTAGTAGCATCAAATTTAACATAATTCAAATGCCAAATTAAAACTAAAATGAAGAGCAAATTAAATTGACATAAAATCTATCATAATTCAAATGCCAAATTAAAACTAAAATAAAAAGCAGAGAAGATTAAATGGATATTTTGCAATCTTCTAAATTATATTATGAAAACTATTTTAATTTCTACAACCAAAATCCAATCACAAAACAAGACAATTGAATAATTGATAAAAAAAAAAAGATCAACACCACTCTCATTATTTAACTTCAATATTCAAACTCCACAAAAGAAAAAAAATATTACTATTTACTATACAAAATCCATGAAAAGTATATTTTAAAACTAAACATTTAATCAACAATAAAATAAAAAAAATTACCTTTTTAAGGATGCCAAATGAGACAAATATAAACTTGGCTCTTAGAGTCAACAAAGTAATTGAGTTCTTTAGATTGCAAAGATAGAAGAAGAGAGTTCTATGGAATTTGGATTGCATAGAATAACTTCATACACTTTTCTTTTGATGAGAATTGAGAAAGACGGGTCAAGGTGCAGTGAAAAAATTAGAGATTAGATTGTTATTTTTTCATTTGGGCTAAAAAAATATGGGCTAATTTTTTTTCCTTTTTTTGGGGGTGGGTTGTAGTAAAAGAATTATTTTTTTTGAATGTAGTGACCTAAAAATTTTTTTTTTTATGATATACTGTACTAAAGAGAAATTTTTTTTTTGGGTGGGGCTACATCCCACCCTAGTCCCCATGGCAGCTCCGCCCCTGCAGACCACTAATACAGAAAAAATTCGATAAGGAAATTACGTATGGCAAGTGGATTTGTCGTTGGAGATAAAAAGGAGAATGGATCAAGAGGAATATATAACTGGCTGTTCAAAGAAAATTCCCTCTTTGTTTTTTGGAACCATGAATAGGGGTGGGCACTTTTTTTTTTTTGAGACAACGGGGTGGGCACTTGAAACTTGAAAGACGTTACTTGTATCCCCCGAAAAGAATTAGCAGAATCTAATGCCTTTACCCTTTCTTCTGGTTTCTGCCTCGTTAATACTTATTTATACTCTTAACTTTCGAATCAATCAATCTTTTTCAGAGAGAAAAAAATATATTTTCTGTACCTTCATTTCACTTCAAGTTAAAGTATCATTAAATAAATATAGGAGGTAGACTACATTGAGCTAATAGTTGTCGTTTCTTTAGTGTTGATTAGTATTTTAGCTTAGGAAAATAAGAGTTAATTTAATTTAAACTTTGATTGCCTTGTTTAAAGTTTTTTTACCTGATCAAGAGATTATGATACTCATGTAGGTAACCCATCTCTTCTTCTTCCCTTCACTAGTATTTTAGGACATCTTAGAAAAAGAAAAAACAAGTAACAGATCGATTAACATTGCTTCTGCTCCCTTTTTTTTCCCTTGATTATTTGTCTACCACTTGTTTTCATAGACAAAACATGGTGGTTTAGAACTAAAGTGCTAAAATGAGTAGGGCTTCTCGGAAACTTATGGGAATATATCATGAAATATTTGTACTTTTTCCGTTTTGAACCAAGTGCAAACTTTTTAAAATTCAACAAGGTGAAAATAAAAGACAGAATCATTAGATCCTCATAATAGGAAAGGCCAAAGAGTTCTGAAGAATGAAATGAACTACAGACAGAATTATGGCTCGCAATAGTGTGCATATACCAACCAATTTTGAGCCACTCATGAACGCGAGATTATTATGAAGTAGGAGTGTAAAAGAGTGAGCAAATTGAGTCAAACTCGACTCCGGCTCAAGTTAACTTTGAAGTGACTTATTCAATATTCTAATCAAACTCAAATAAAAAATATTTAGTTTGTAATTTGTTGAACGACTCATATATATATTTTTTTTAATGTTAAATTAAAATAATTTTTAAAAATAAATCGATCTCAAATTTGACTTGAAAGTTTGTATTTATTTGAACTCGGAACTTGTTATAAAATAAACAAGCTGAACTTGAACTTCAATTTTTTAGTTCAAGCTCAAGTTCAAAATCGCATCGACTCGTTTAAACTCATTATAAGGGGTTTGATAAGTCATTTTGAAATAGACATTTTTTGAAAAGAAAAGAAAAGAAATGAAATGTTCATTTTTAATTTTAATTTAAAAATTAAAAAGAGATTGTGGTTTTAATAAAGTTACCACAATATTCTTATTATTAATTTAATTAGCGAGATATAAATATTTCAAGTTAAAAAGACAAATAATGAAACTTTTAATAAAAAATATAATATATTTATTTGGATATTCAATTTTAGATTTTCCAAAATCAAAATATTTGATATTCACTTCCAAATTAAGGGAGTATAAATACATATTCAAAGGAGACAAATGAAGGGAGACAAATGAAGGGAGAGCTGAAAGAGGCATATAGCCCTTTCAAGTAAAGAGAAAGAAAAGAAAAGAACAGAAAAGAAAAAACAGATGGCATATAACCAATTCAAACATGGAGATATCAAGATCCAAACTATGAGCATTTTTCTTAATATAAATTGATTTTTCTGTGAAATAACCCAAATCTCAGCATAATTAACTTGCAAATAATGATAAATCCATCACAAAATTTGTTCATATCAGTAGTCACCTCTAAACAATCTCTTTCCACAATCAATCCTAAACAACCACTTTCCTGAACAATATTCAAATTGGGGCGAATGATTTTAAAAAATCAGTAGTTTATTATATATATATATCGGTAAAATATTTTTTTGATGCATTTCAGTTCTCACTTAATGCAAACATGTCCAGAAACTGATTGTACTTTCTTTTCGGATCACTAGTATCCATTATGATTCTAACTCCCCAACTTTTTTTTTTTAAAAAGAAAACTCTCAGTTCTATTTGTTTTTTTTAAAAATATTCAACAATTGTCGAGATTATAAGTCAAACTCATAATATTATAATTATAAATGATGTTGCTTTACCAATTAAAATACACGTACATGTCTATCTGAATTTGAATCAAACAATTTGATCATTTTTTTATATATTTTAAATATCACTTTTGAAATATTGATGAACTTAAGCTCAACTTCGCATTCAATTGATTAATAGCACTCAGAGATCTCGATCGATTGCAATGAAAAAATATTAATAGTTTAGGTTTTGAATTGTTTGTATTTCCTTTGTCGAAAATTGAATATTCATATTTTTATTTTGAAATATTTGAAAAAAAATTATTATATAAAGTTTCACTAATAATCTTTTTAACTTTACAAATTTATTTTCATTAACTCATATAGTCTCACAATTAACTATATTAATATAATAAAAATAATGTGTTAAATTTCTTACTGTCAAAGTTTCTTTTAAATTTTGTAAACATTTAATTTCAAAAAAAAAAAAAATTAACAAGTTATAGAAAAAAATTTATGTTATAGACTAAGTCTATGTAAATCTTATGACGCTAATCTACCTCAACATTATAAACTATTATAGGGTTATTGATTTTATCATTGTTGATCTATTGGAGACTTTGCACCTACTTCATGTATTAGTGAAAGTCTTTTTCTATACCCGTATGTGTAAATATGTGCCTCATTATCTCTTGTAATCATTTACTAAGTTACGCTCTCAAATTGATAGAATTATTTAATTTTTATATCGATTAATAAAACACAATTAATATTATTGAAAATGTATATTTTTCATAAAGTATTTATAAAATACCATTATAGTTTATTATTCTAAAGTAAATTTAATGTTTTTTTAGATATAAACAATATCATTTAAAATAAAAATATTTAGATCAACTAAGAAATATATATACTTTTAATAAAAAAATGACATAATTTAAGAAAAACTAAAAATAAAAACAAACATTGAGACGAAAGATAATAAAACATAAGAAATGCTATCATAGCTCATCTCTCACCACCCATCTTGATTCTCTTTCCCTGGCAACCTATATCTCACAAGTGTTGCTTACTTTATTTACAAGTTGGTCTTACTTATTTATAATGGACGTTTAATTACCTAGCTAAGGTACCAAAATAATGCACAAAATGAATACCTATTGCCACCTAATTTTACATTGAATATCTACAAGCACATTGAGAATTTTAGGTTGCCATATAGAAATAGTAATGTACAAAGTCACCCTATTGCCAAATCCACGTGCATTAGTTCTACGTAGAAATCAAGCATATTGCAGAGTATGTTTTTTTAATAGATTAGCATATTGCACAGTTTCCCACGAAGTTAGTTTAATAATTTTTTAACATATATTAAAAAATGATGATTAATTTAATTAAAATTTAAATTTTATATACAATTTTTTCATATATAATTTTAGTAATTATTAATTACTTAAATTATTTCAAAGTAATTAAAATAATAATTTTTCTTTAAAAGTACAATTTTAAGTAACTTTATAATTTCATATTAATGATTAATCTAGAGATTTTTTTTAATTATTTTATGATTTAGTTTTAAGGTATGTAAATACAACATAAATTAATTTGTGAATACAATAAATAGTAATTGAGAGTAAATGTAAAAATAAAAAATTAAATATGATATTTATATAGAAAATAAAGTATCTTTTTGAAATAACTAAAAATGTAATAGCAAAATAACTTTGTGGGACGTAGGACTATGTTATAATGATATTCAGAAGTGGTCACAGCCGCAACCGCAATGTCGTTTAAGGGTGGCTCAACCATGCTTTTCTTTCCATTTCTGAACTGCCAGTTAACCGTCGATAACAAAGCTGTCGATAACAAAGCTTTAAGGGTCTTCCTCCAGGTCATATCAGGGGTCTACGGCACGCCAATTAATTATGGTCACAGGAAAAAAAAAAACAAATGCAGTCCTTGGATTAGGATCTATCAACCACCCTAACAACCCAAACCAACTATACCATCCTCAAACCTTCTCTGGTACCACTTAGGATTAATATTGTAACTAGACTAACCAAATCCTTTTTCTATTCCCAAAATCCCCCTAGAAATAGTTAAGAAATCTACTAAATTAAGTAAAAGAATACTTCGGCTTTACCTTATACTTGCTTTATAAACAAGGTTCCAGACTGATCCCTTTTTATGGTATGCTAAAAAATGTGCATACTCGAACAACTTTATTTTTGCTTTCAGTAAACTACCATGGATTTGAATCCACTACTCCAAGAAGGGTCATGATTTTTCACCAACCACAGCCCTTGAATAAAAAGGAAGTAGTGATCAAGATAGAGAGCGAACTGCAAAAGAAGATGGCGAAAAAGCAGCAAGTAGTAGTAGTAAATGCAGGACCTAATTGGGATATCAGGTGCAGCTTCCATACCCTTGTTGCCCTTCTTGTTCTGGGTTTGTTTGCCGGGGCTGTTTATTTGACAGCACAAAGTGGAGACTTATTAGATGATCATCCTACTGATCCTTCCAGTACAAGTAGCAATAACTCATCGCCTCAATGCAACTTGTTTTCAGGAAAATGGGTTTTCGACAACACATCTTATCCTTTATACAAAGAGCACCAGTGCATCTTCATGTCCGATCAATTAGCTTGTGAGAAGTTTGGAAGAAAGGATCTCAGCTACCAATACTGGAGATGGCAACCTCACCAATGCGACCTCCCAAGGTTCCTTTTTTCTTTTATTCAATCTTTTTCTTGTCTGACTATGCATAATACTCCCTCCATCCAAAACTCTATAATCCCTTTTTCCTTTTCTTGTTTAGAATTGAGTGTTCACCTTTTATTTTTAAAATATATTTTTTATATAAAATTCTATCCACAACTTTCTAATTTAATAATTTACATCTATTCTATCATTAACTATCTGGATTAACTTTTTTTAAAGTCAAAAAACTTTTTAAATTCTTATATTAAATCAAACATGAATGTTCAATTTCAGTAAAAATATATACATTAAATTAACACATTAGAGGTGATAATATTTATGAAAGTAGTCATTGATAATATATATATATATATATATATATATATATATCATGATTATTGATGAGTTCGTTGAATTTTTTCTTATTATTAAGGTTCAATGCCACAACTTTGCTAGAAAGTCTGAGGAATAGAAGGATGGTCTTCGTGGGGGATTCTCTGAACAGGGGACAGTGGGTATCTATGGTGTGTTTACTGCAGACATCATTGTCTTCATCTCGCAAATTATATTCCATGCACAATAACGGCTCCAACTTGATCGAGTTTAAGGTTAAAGTAAGTTCAGGTTTACCCACCTTCTTATACTATATCATTTCCGTGAAGGTTCTTCAAGATTTCATAGGAATTAAGAAGAACTTGAGTCACCTGATTTCTAATCTTCCTTTTTCAGGAAGCATGATTCCAAGTCTTATTACGCCTTTCTCTGATTGTGTAGCCTAATCAATCTCACATACTGCACTTGTCAACTAGATATTGTAGAACTAATTATGATAGTTCAAACTCAAATGATACTACCATGGAATAATCATAAACTTTTGAAGCCTATTCTTAGTTGTTTCGAACTTTTTTTAAAACAACGAAACGAAAGTCTTTTGTAAAAAAAACTAATTTAGAAAGGAATATAGATTTTTTTTTTTAAAAATCAATTAGTAAAAATTAATTTTAATATTTTATAGGAAATTTTGAAAATCCAAAGTTTTAAAATTATAATCAGAAAAAAAAACTCAAGATAACTTTCGTCAAAAATTGAAACGATCGTAATGTTTTATGACAATTTTAAACGTGAAATTAAAACCAAAGATTTCGGCTTTCCCGTGGCCCAACTTTGGAAATCTCTGGGCAGGAAGCAACTTCCCAAATTATTGCTTTATTGCAGTTCTAACATGAGGTTGAATGATCCACTGAACCTGAAGGAATACAATGCATCCATCGATTTCTATTGGGCTCCATTGCTAGTGGAATCCAATTCTGATGACCCAGTAAACCATCGTTTGCCAGAACGAATTGTAAGAACCCAAGCAATCGAAAAGCACGCTAGGCACTGGACCAATGCTGATATTCTTGTTTTCAATACTTATCTGTGGTGGAAAAGGCCCAAGATGAAGATCTTGTAAGTAATCTTTACTTTCCCATTAAGACATGAAGAATCAAGAAAGTGATGACCGAAATTAATATGCTCAGGTGGGGTTCGTTTGAACAGTCCGATGATGGATTTTACAAAGAGGTAGAGATGCTTCGTAGTTATGAAATGGCATTAAAGACGTGGTCGGAATGGTTGGAGTTCCACATCGATCACAACAGGACTCAATTATATTTTATGAGCATGTCTCCGACACATCAAAGGTAATATATAGTCGTACATTTAAGTCCTAATTTTTTTCATACAAGTTAGGCATTCGTTCCAAAAATGATTAAGAGGAGATCATTTGTGAACAGAGCTGAGGAATGGGGAAGGTCTAAAGGTGAAAATTGTTACAAGGAGACGGATATGATCACAAAAGAGAATTACTGGGGGACCGGATCAAATCCAAAGATGATGAGAATTGTGGAAACAACCATTGATGAGTTGAAGAACAGAGGTTTGAATGTACAAATGATAAACATTACACAGCTATCAGAGTATAGGAAGGAAGGCCATCCATCAATTTACAGGAAACAATGGGAGCCATTAACTCAAGAACAAATCTCTGACCCTTCAACTTATGCAGATTGCATACATTGGTGTCTTCCAGGAGTTCCTGATATATGGAACCAACTTTTATATGCTTACATCTTTAATTACCATTTGAATCCCATAAGAGTTCAAGATTTGTAATGATTACAATGGCAAAATTATTTTCTTCCTTACATGTGCAGATTTTTCACTTGGAAAATGTAGTAGAGAGTGACAAAAGCAAAAGTGCTATTTGTTCACCACATGGAAATCTTCTCTTGGTTCTCATTCCATTAGTAGTTTGGCGCAATATTTGTGAAATATAATTGTATAAATCGTACTTTTAATAACTATGAATATAAAAAAGTACATAATTAAAATATGACAAGGAAAAAAGGAAAAAAACTCCTCCATATTATTTCCATTTCCCCCAAATGTCTTCATCCAGCAAGCATTGAACATCATTAAAACGTATGATCCACAAATTTATCCAAAAAACAAAAAAACAATTGTGGTATAACGCTTTTTCTTGTGGGTTGGAAAAATTTGAAGGAAAAACTTTTCCAAATACTCATCCCATCTTTCCCTACCTTCCTTGCAGAACACTAGAAAGGTAGGAACAACTGCAACTCCTAAACCAAAACCCAGAGCAGCGAATATGAACTCCCAACGAAACTCAGCCTCAACTGGAGGCGATGGGTCTTGTACAGCTTCATAGTGCATCTCACAATTTGTATTCAAATGGAATCCGCAAAGTCCCATGTTTCCTTCGAAGGAAGTTTCTGAAAATGTTATTAATTGGCCGCGTGCTGGGATTGGTCCAGAAAGTTTGTTATAGGACAGGTTCAAGAATGAAAGGAATATCAAGCTGCCAAGCTTAACTGGTATCGTGCCAGTTAGCTGGTTGTGGGAAAGGTCCAGGGATTCTAGCAGTGTCAAGTTCCCAATTGCGTTTGGAATTGGACCAGTAAGGGCATTGTGTGATAAGTTGAGAAACTGAAGTGCTTTGAGATCTCCAACTGTCTGTGGTATGCTCCCTTCGAATTCATTGCATGAGAAATCGATAGATGTGAAAACTGTCAGAATTTTCTGAAGCTTAACCTCCAGTCCTTTCATGGTTACTGTCACTGTATCCTGATAATAGAGGTGACTAAGGGTCAGGACATCAAGGCGGAGATGGTTCTGGTCTGACTGCTGGTATTCATCATCTTTCATAATTCCTCTCCATGTTAAGAAGCATCCCGCAGACAAACTGCCATTAAATTTATTGAAAGCTATATCCATGATCTGAAGATTGGGCCAGCTATCATTTGCCTTACAGAAAAGGTCTCCCCAGAACATGTTGGACCGCAAAACAAGTACGCGCAAGCTGGATAAATTCGTCAATTTACATGGGAATTTATCCTCAATACCGTTTGTTCCAACATTCAGAACTTCCAAGAGTTTACAATTGATCAGTGATCCTGGAATCTGTCCTTCTATCAGATTCCCACTAAGGTCTAATGTTTTGAGAACACAGTTTGCTAGAAAGTTATCAGGAACGGTGCCATTGAGCTTGTTTCTCCCCAGATTCAGTACTCCAAGAGCCTGCATATTTGGAAATAGGCATGCCGGTATACTACCAGTCAAAGAATTGTTGGACAAATCAAGAACTTGGAGGTAACTTGCATTGCATATTGATTCTGGGATGACTCCAGAGAGCTTATTATTTGCTAGGGAAAAGAAATATGCAAATGAAATAGATTGTCCAATATCACGTGGAATGAAGTTGTTGAAATTATTGCTCGAGTAATCCACATAGGTAGCAGACGATGAAGGGGTTGGAAACTTACCCTGGAGTTGGTTGGAATGCAAGTCCAGTACACTTAGACTTGCTGGCATAGTGTAATTCTCTTGCAGATCCTCTAGGAGATTGCAAGAAAGATTTAGATGACCAAGGTCTCCATTACCAACTTCCCATATCCATTTAGGTATTTCTCCCATGATTTTGTTGTCTGAAAGATCTAAGTGGAACATTCCGGACTGATTTCTCAAATCTGGGAACACTCGCAGATTAGAAGCAGCCAATTTAGTACTGTAAGCCTAGGGAATGGGGATATGGTTGCAGTACTACTGACTTCTATCGATAGGTTGTTGTAGGAAAGCTCAAGTCTTCCAAGATTAGGGAGCCCTTTTACCATTTCCAGTCGAATGGTGCCATTGAAGTGGTTGGACAAGAGCGAAAGTATACTCAACCTTCCAAGTTGAAAGAAGGATTTTGGAACAGAGCCATTTAGTTGGTTACTGCTCAAATCGAGTGTATCCAACAAAGATGCTGATGCATTGGAGAATTCACTGACTTGACCATCAAATTGATTGTTGGAAAGTAAGAGTTTCTGCAATGAAGGAACTACAAACAGGGATGGTGGAATGCTTCCGTTGAGGGAATTATATGCTAAGTTGATATTAGCAAGTTCTGTGAAGCGTTCAAAATGATTGGAAGGGATTGGGCCTGTAAGGTAGTTGTGAGATAG
Source organism: Apocynum venetum (assembly GCA_019593545.1). Taxonomy (NCBI): domain Eukaryota; kingdom Viridiplantae; phylum Streptophyta; class Magnoliopsida; order Gentianales; family Apocynaceae; genus Apocynum; species Apocynum venetum. Next base: position 18,526 of record SRSM01000489.1, read on the forward strand.
ATCTAAGTACTTAAGTTTTCTGGACATTCGAAATGATGGAAACGTACCACTGAATTTGTTCCAAGCGAAATCCAGATAAACTAGTTCCTTGAGATTTGCCATTGTGGATGGAATTGGGCCACTGAAATTACAATCTGACAGATCAATAGTGGCCAAGGATACAAGGTTACCAATGGAATCTGGTAATGGACCCGAAAAATTGGTATTACTGAGCACCATTGTCGTGAAAGATCCACTCTGTGTAAACTGTGGCAAACTGCCCAAGATTGGGTTCTGCGATAAATCTAAATATTGTAGTGTTCGTACCTGGAAGATCTTCTTTGGAAATTTCCCCTGCAGATTGCAAGAGCTGAGACTCAATACTGTCAAATTTGGGAATTCTTCAAAGAAATCCGGAACGGAAGCTGAGAGATTGTTGATGTCGAGTTTAAGTACAGAAAGTGAACGGAGTTGGGCAAGTGAAGAGTCTACAGGACCTGAAAGATGACAACTGCCCAAGCTTAACACCCTCAAATTTGACAAAGATGATAACGCACTACACCACTCCCTCCCAGTAGCTGAAATATTAACAACGTCAAGATAGAGTGATCTAAGCTCTGTGAGGTTCTCTACAAGTGTTCTCAAATTTGGGTTCTCCAGTTTTAGTCTTTCAACTCCTGGAAAACGGTTTGAGAGATCAAGGGTATGCAACCTTCTCATTCTCCCCAGTTCAATCGGAATCTGCCCAATGAAACCAGCATTTGACAAATTCAGGTATGTCAGTTTCTTTAAGTTTCCAAATCCTCTAGGAATCGGAATAGATTTGAAAGTGTTGAAAGCCAAATTCAGATGCTCAAGATACTCAAGACTGAATAGATTGCTTGAGTTCTCAATTCCATCGTAAATCGTTTCATTGTTGAGGTCCAGGCTAATCACATGACCGGAAGCTGTCACATTCTACCCCATCCCAACTGCAACAATTCTGGTTCTTGTCATTCCAGCTTAACAACTTGGTTGAATTCGTAAAATTCAGCTCTTTCTTGAACTGGAGCAACAGCGATCTTTGATAATCAAGACATTGACCAGAGACCCATATCAGATTGTTGTCCAATAAAATTTGGAACAACGTTATCAAGAAGAACCATGAAAAGAGCATGGTTCCCATAACTCTATATTCACTTCCAACTTGATCTTTTTCCTCGAAGTACTGGAAAATGGATAATGAACTAATGCAGATGTTAAAGCCCGCTGCCTTGATGTGATGGTCAAAGTAAACTAGAAAAAGTATCGGTAAGCACAGTAGGGAAGAGAAGTATTGCACGCTTTTGCGGTTGGCATCTTATTTACTGTTTAATTTTAATAAAAGGATTTTTATATTGCAAAAAAATATTTAAAATAAAAATAAAAGGGCATTTGGATACCTGCTACGAGCCCCATGTTATTTACTGGTTCCTATTGTCCAAAGAATTAGAGGGAAAATTATCCAAAATGCACTTCAGCTTTTTTAAATTTAAAATTTTCATTTAAACTCTTTTTTATTCACAATTTTTTATACTTTTTTCCCAAAATTGCGTAAGAGTTACTTTCTTCCGTCAATTTCATATTTATGTTAGCCATGTGGACAACAAATGATATTCATGAGGACTTTTTGTGCATTCCAAGTGAATATTTTAGACATCAATATTTTCCCTACTCATCTCACTCATTTTCATTGCACGTGATCCAAAACATGCATTCACACTATTTTATTTGTTTCATTGTGTGAAAAGTACTTTTTTGTGGATGTTATTTTGTATTTCATTGGTTGACTTTTTTTTCTTTTGATATTTCATCTATTCATATTAATATAGCACATTTTAATCAAATTTGATACCATGTAATATTATTTGCATATTGTCTTGACAACTAATCAAATAACATGTAATACAAATTGACCAAGAATAATGCAAAAATAATGTAGTGGTCTAGTTAATAATTGATTAAAAAGGTCACAAAACATCTAAACATAGAAAGATAATTTAAGCTATCTCTAGAACGAACAATAAAGTTCTTTAGTTTACTGTTCACCCAAAACCAATATTGCAAAGCAAAAAAGTAGCATTATTCATGAAACTAACAATTTACTAGTCATTCTAACACTAACACAATATGTTGAATAACATTGACAAGTCCTTCCTTCAGTGTTGGAGTAGTCATTTTTTTTAACTCTCTTCAGTCATCAACTACGTTGAATGTGACTTTAATTAGCAAATATGTCAACAACTCCACAAGCTACCATAACACCAACACTACGCGTTGATGGTAACATTGCCAGGTCCTCCCCTTAATGTTAAAGTCATTGCGTTCCTAAAATCCTTTGAGTCATCAATCAACTTGGACAATCAATGTCGAATGAACTTTAACATCGATCGTGGTAACAACAATGCACTTAAAAGATAATCACAAGTACAACAATATTTACATTGTATAAACTCTTTTAAAGATATATTTTTCATATCTTTCATGTATTCCTCTCTTCATTATCCATCTATTTCGTCCTTCTTTGAGTTTCCAATATATAGTCAAGATAACAAGGCTAATCAGTCTTCAGCATGCTTTGACAATAACAAAGCAGAAAGTAGTTTCGCCATGCTTCATGTCTTGGGAATAATTATCATGCTCCTCATCTTACTTTATCCTATTTTCATTAGACAAACAAAAATAAGAAAACACATGTTTAACAATATTAAAAAATATTGCAAAATATTTGAAGATTGGGCCAGCTATCATTCACCTCACATCCAAAGGAATTTGTCCTAAATTCTATTTTTTCCAACATTCAGAACTTCCAAGAGTTGACAATTGATAAATGATCCTGGAATCTATCCATTAGATTCTCGCTAAGGTCCAATGTTTTGAGACCACAATTTTGTGGAACAATTTCTGGGATGGTGCCATTGAGTTTGTTGCTCCCTAGATTCAGTACCCTAAGAATGTCCATATTTTGAATTAGACATTCTGGTATACTGCCAGTCAAGAAATTGTTGGACAAATCAAGAACTTTTAGGTATCTGGCATAGCATATTGATTTTGGAATGACTCCAGGGAGCTTATTATTTGCTAGTGAAAAGAAATTTGCAAATGAAATAGATTGTCCAATATCACGTGGAATGGAGTTGCTGAAATTATTGTTTGAGTAATCCACACAAGTAGCATTCGATGGAGGGATTGAAAACTTACCCTTGAGTTGGTTGGAATGCAAGTCTAGTACATTTATCCATTCTGGCACAGTGTATTTCTCATGCAGATCCACTAGGAGATTATGAGAAAGATTCAAATGAAAAGAATGTCCATTACCAACCTCCCAAATCCATTTAGGTATTTCTCCCTTGATTTTGTTGTTTGAAAAATCTAAACGGAACATTTCGGACTGATTCTCAAATCTGGAAACGCATGAAAATTAGAAGAAGCCAATTTCTACCAAAATTAGAACATTTCGGACTGATTCTCAAAAGTCGAGGGGATGTGGATGTGGTTGCATTACTACCGACATCTATCGATAGGTTGTTGTAGCAAACGCTCAAGTCTTGCCAGATTAGGGAGACCTTTTACCATTTCCAGTCAAATGGCGCTATTGAAGTGGTTGGACGAGAGTGAAAGTAGATTATGTTGGAAAAACTAATAAATATATTTAATGTCTAAGATATACTATAATAAATAATATTATATTTGTTAATAAGTACTATACTAAAATACTATTAGTTATCTAATTGATACACCAATTGAGTTCTCAGGAAAAAGAAGAGAGTCACAAACGGACTACTAAGTTCCAAGTCTTTTCTTAGTTAGAACAAGTTCCCAGGAAATAGGGGAGATTTTTCCAAGTCTTTCTTTAGTTAGAACCTTACTTGATGTATAATAACTCTACCAATACAGTATAATAAAATAATACAATACAAATAAATAGTACACTACATAACAGAATAAAACACAACTCAAAAGTATTAAATATTATCTAACAATGAAAAGAGTACAAGCAATTTAATAGCTAAAGCAAAATATAAAGGAAAGAGCAAACTGAAATTGATAACGAAGTTCAACTAATATTGCCTATGTTTCCGGGCCCTACCACAGTAGCAGACCATTTTACTGAATGCTCAAAGTATTACAACTAGGATATCATAATTAAAGAATTTCCACAAATATAGAAGATTAGATGTTGAAGGAGTAAATTTAACTAAAGGGGGTTAGGGTCATTTTATAAGAGTAAGAACCTAAATCAATTTTCCCCACTTCTAATGTGGGGTTAAGTTGCAATAGTAAAACTAGCCAATTTCTAACAAATCTCCACTTGGCGAGTTTCTTCAGTCTTCTCAACTTCTAAGTCTTTCATTTTCATTATCAAATAAAGTAATCTTTAGTGGTGCCATCAAATGTGCCTTCTGGCGCCAACTTAACAATGTAGGATATTAACCAAGTTCAAACAATGATTGAACTTAGTTGTTACCACTTTGGTCAACATGTTTGCGGGATTTTCTGCTGTTGGAATTTTCTAAATAAGTAATTCACCTTCTTCAAGAATTTCCCGTACAAAATGATAGCGCACATCAATATGTTTCGTCCTTGCATTATAGACTTGATTCTTTGCTAAGTATATAGCACTCTGACTGTCACAATGCACTGTAATGTGCTTCTGACCAACTCCCAAGTCTTCTATCAACCCTTGAAGCCAAATTGTTTCCTTAACAGCCTTTGTAATCGTCATGTATTCGGCCTCCGTTGTAAACAAAGCTACCGTTGACTGTAAAGTAGGATTTCCAACTAATTGGTACATTGGCTAAGGTAAACAATTAGCTATACACAATATCACCTGCATAGACTATCACAATATCCAACTATACATTGACTAAGTGATTAAGTGATAGTCAGTGCATAGACTATTACATAGGATTTCCAACTTATCCATATCACCTGCATAGTCAGAATCACAATATCCAACTATACATTGACTAAGTGATTTGTCCTGCTCAAATACTAATCCAATATCTATGGTGTTTTGCAAATACCGTAGAATCCATTTCACAACTTGGCAATGAGTTTTGCCTGGATCATGCATATATCTACTCACAACTCCAACTCCTTGTGAAATATTCGAACGTGTGCACACCATTGCATACATCAAGCTACCAACCGCATTAGCATACGGAACTTTCGTCATGTATTCTCGTTCTGTGTCAATTTTAGGTGATAACTTAGTACTAAGCTTCAAATGAGGGGCAAGTGGGATACTTACAAGTTTTGCGTTTTCATTCATGCTAAAACGTTGCAGTATTTTCTTCAAATACTGTTTTCGAGTCAAACATAGGTTCTCACTCTTTCTATCTATGCTTATCTCCATCTTGAGAATCTTCTTGGCTTCTCCTAAATATGTCATCTCAAACTTTTGTTCAACTGAGTTTTCAACTTGTCTATCTCTGATTGGCTCTTCGATACAATCAAAATATCATTGACATATAAGAGTAGGTAGATGTATAAACCATCTTGTAGCATGCGCAAATACACACAATGATCATATTTGCTTCTAGTGTACCTTTGTTTCATCATAAACTTATCAAATCGTTTGTACCATTGTCTTAAAGATTGCTTCAATCCGTACAACGATTTGTCTAGCTTGCCAACCCAGTTTTTCTTACCAGCAATCTTGAATCCTTTAGGCTGCGTCATATAGATTTCCTCATCCAAGTCACCGTGTAAGAACGCGGTTTTCACATTTAGTTTTAGCTCTAAATCCATATGTGTTACCAAGGTCAATAAAGCTCTAATTGATGAATGTTTTACCACTAGAGAAAATACATCACTATAGTCAATTCCATCCTTTTGGGCATAACCTTTAGCCACCAATCTTGCCTTGTAGCGAATGTCGTTCTTGTTAGGAAATCCATCTTTCTTTGCAAATATTCATTTACAATCAATTACTTTCTTCTTTTTATGTAGTTATACCAACTTCCACGTATAGTTCTTATAAAGAGACTTCATCTCTTCGTTAATGACATTCCTCCACTTTTCACTTTCTGAATTTTGGAGTACCTCGTGATAAGTGAATGAAACATCATCTTCAACAATTGGAAGTGTATAAGCCACCATATCAGCAAATCGAGCAGGCTTTTGAGGTTCTCGTCTTATTCTCCTAATTGCAATTGGTAGTGTTAGCTCATCTTCTTCTTGGGTAGAAACAACATCTTCCAAATCTTCTTCTGTTGTTGAGATATCACTTTCAACTTCTGTTTCTGTTGTTGGGATCATTCTTATCTGTTAAAACTCCACTTGCTTTAGTATAGACTCCACCTGTTGTGGAATATCATCGGTCTTTTCATCTGCTACCTTATTAAGCATAGCAGATTCATCAAAGACAACATCTCTGCTAATGATTGTTTTATTTGATTCTAGATACCATAAACAGTATCCCTTTACTTCAAAGGCACCTCCCATAAAGAAAGTTTTCTTTGCTCTTGGATCTAACTTTGATTCCTTAACATGATAATAAGCAGTAGAGTCAAATACACTTAAGAAATTATAATCAGTAGCAGGTTTTCTAGACCATACCTCCATAGGTGTTCTGTTATTTATTGCAGAAGACGGTAGTTGATTGACAATGTGTTGCGCATAATTTACAGCTTCAGCCCAAAATTGTCATCCTAACCTATAATTGGACATGCATCTAACTTTCTCCATCAAAGTTTGATTCATGCGCTCTGACACCCTATTCTATTGTGGTGTTTCTCTAACGGTGAAATGCCAAATAATGTCATATTTTTGGCAATCTTATTCTAATGGATCACTTGGATATTCTCCACCGTTGTCTGTTTGGAGAACTTTAATATTTCTCCCTATCTGTTTCTCAATCCAAGTTTGCCATTTAAGGAAAATTTTTAGCACTTCATTATTCGTCTTCATAATATGCACCCACACTCGTCTGGAAAAGTCATTTACAAATGTGACAAAATAACGTCTGTCACTTAGGGACGTTATTTTGGAAGGTCCCCATACATTTGAATGAACATAGTCCAGAATACCCTTGGTATTATGGATAGCAGTGTCAAACTTCACTCTTTTCTGCTTTCTCAGAACACAATGCTCACAGAAGTCTATTTTGCAAGTCTTTGCACCTTTCAACAATCCTTGCTTTGTCAACACCTGTAAAGATTTGTTACTAGAATGTCCCAAACGCATATGCCATAATCTGATAGCTTGTGAATCTTTATCTTTTCCTGAAGTTGTTGTTTCTACTGTTCCAACTTCAATATTACATTGATAGTAATACAAATTGTTTTTACTTCTAATGCTCTTCATCATTACAAGTACGCTAGATATGACTTTTAGAATTTCATCTCACATGTTCACAATAAAACCTTTATATTCTAAGGCTCCCAAAGAGATGAGATTATTCTTCAAATTCGGGACGTACCAAAATCTGACAAAACTCTAGTTGATCCATCATGATTCTTTAGCCGGATCGAACCTATCTCCATTGTCTTACAAGGACTATCGTTGCCTATATAAACAACTCCACCATTTAGCTCTTCGAAATTGAAGAATCACTATCGAACTGGATACATATGATAGGTGCAACCTGAATCCAAAATCCACTTATCAGAATGAGATGTTGATAATGAAGCAACTAGTGAAAATTATCTTTCACTATTGCACTCAGCTACATAAGCATCTGTGTCAACTTTTCCTCTCTTCAACTTTGGACAATCTTTCTTCCAGTGCCCATTTTCACTACACAAGACACACCCATTCCTTGCTTTCATTGCTTCTGACTGTTTGGGCGACCTCTCACAATCATTGCTTCATCTGCTATGACATTCTGATTCTTCTTTTTGTTTATCCTTCTCAATTCATAGCTGTATAAAGTAGAAGTAAAACTTTCCAGAGACATACTTTCCTTGTCATGCAGTAGAGTAGTCTCAAAATGTTCGAACTCATCCAGAAGAGATAACAATAACATCATAGCTAAATCTTCTTCCTTAAAAGTTTCACCTAATTCGAACATGTTTTTTTTAAACGATTGAAATTAATGATGTAGTCATTCATAGATATACTTAGAGTGTATTTGAACCGAAACAATTTTTTCTTCATCAGAAGTTTATTCTAACTAGTCTTTTTCAATAATTGATTTTCCAACGCCTTCCATAATTTGTATGCTGAAATCTCATTCTTAACTAGATACTTCTGTTATCTAGACAGACTTGTTCGAATTATTCCACACGCCAGTCGATTGATCGTTTTTCAATCATTTTCTTCTATATCATTTAGTTTCTCTTCTTCAATGGCGATATCTAGACCCTGCTGAAAGAGAGTCTTGCATCTCGCATTGCCAAATGCTGAAATGACTGGTACCGTCAAATATATCCACCGCAACTTTAACACTTGACATTGGAGTCCTCGCCCATAAGGATGAAAATGTTGATGCCACATTGAATACAACTTGCCTTGAAGTTGTAACATTTTTCGATGGTTTTAATACAGACAACAAAACTTAGGGTGAACCTTCGTCTTTGATACCACTTATTACGAAAATTAATAAATGTATCTAATGTCTAAGATATACTCTAATAAATAGTATTGTATTTGTTTATAAGTACTATACTAAAATACTATTGTTTATGTAATCGATACACCAATTGAGTTCCCAGAAAAAAAAGGAGAGTTACAAATGGACTATTTAAGTTCCAAGTCTTTCCTTAGCCAGAACCAATTCCCAAGAAAGATGGGAGATTTCTCAAGTCTTTACTTAACCAGAACTTTACTTGATGTATAATAATTATATCAATACAATATAATAAAATAATACAATACAAATAAATAGTACACTATACAGTGAAATAAAACTCAACTCAAAAGTATTAAATATTATCTAACAAATAATAAAATAATACAATACAAATAAATAGTACACTATACAGCAAAATAAAACTCAACTCAAAAGTATTAAATATTATCTAACAAATAATAAAATAATATAATACAAATAAATAATACACTATACAACGAAATAAAACTCAACTCCAAAGTATTAAATATTATCTAACAATGAAAAAAATACAAACAATTTAATAGCTAAAGCAAGTAACATGCCATTTTACTTAATGCTCAAAGTATTACAACTAATATATCCTAATTAAAGGATTTTCACAAATATAGAAGATTAGATATTTAAGTGGTAAATATAACTAAGGGGTTAGGGTCCTTTTATAGGAATAAGAACCCAAACTAATTTTTTTCCACTTCCAATGTGGGATTAAGTTGCAATAGTAAAACTAGTCAATTTCTAACACATTCAACCTTCAAAGTTGAAAGAAGGATTTTGGAACAAAACCATTTAGTTGGCCACTACTTAATTCGAGCGTATCCAACAAAGATGCGGATGCATGGAAGAATTCACTGACTTGAGCATCAAATTGATTGTTGGAAAATAAGAGTTTCTGCAATGAAGTACAAACAGGGATGGTGGAATGCTTCCGTTGAGGGAATTATATGCTAAGTTAATATTAGCAAGTGGGCTTCAAAATGATTGGTGAAGGGATTGGGCTGCTGAGAGATTGTTGAGGTCGAGTTTAAGTACAGAAAGTGAACGGAGTTGGGCAAGTGAAGAGTCTACAGGACCTGAAAGATGACAACTGCCCCAAGCTTAACACGCTCAAATTTGACAAAGATGATAACGCACTGCAACACTCCCTCCCAGTAGCTGAAATTTTACCACCGTCAAGATAGAGTGATCTAAGATCTGTGAGGTTCTCTACAAGTGTTCTAAAATTTGGGATTTCCAATTTTAGTGGTTGAGAGAAAGATCAAATGTAATCGACCTTCTCATTCTCCCCAGTTCAATCGGAATCTGCCCAATGAAACCAGCATTTGACAAATTCAGGTATGTCAGATTAGAATATTCACTTAGGGAAATGTTACTTAGTCTTTTCAACCTTGTTTTTTTTATTACATGTGGAATAGATAGGAGAAGGGGATAAGTGAGATCGAATCCGTATTAACTCGCAGGTGCAAAGGAGGTGTGGTCACTTGACCAAGCTCCTGATACAGTCTTTTCAATCTTGCTAAGCATGACTTTTCTAATATTTCAAAATTCCTTTTCATAATGAAAAGTCTCTAACGTCTAAAATTGAATACAAAAAATAAAAGAAGTAAATTATTTTATTACTTATTATTAATGTATTACTAAATTTAGTCATAAGATTTCATAAATACTTTAAAAAATAATATCAATTTTGAACATCTAAAAATGAAGAAAATAATTACACTAAAAATAAACAAATTCAAAGGGGGAGGGAGAGAGCTGAAGACTACAAACAAGCTATTCAACAAATTTGAGAGACAGAGGACCTTACCTCTCAAGCATATGTGAACAGGTTCACCAAATAAATAACTAAAATGCTTCTCTTCTACTGAAAAAAAAAGATTTATTTGCTAATTCTTCTTGACATATTAGTGGAGTTATGATGATTGACTCGTTTAGTATAACGATTCATAATAGAGATTATATACTTGCATGTAAAAATAGATACATTGACCTATTTTAAAACAAACTAGTTTTCACTTTTGTGATGCACTGATATTATATTTTTTATGGGATTTGACATATAGATAAAATCATATAATTATAAATAATGTATGATTAGAATACATAATTGAACTAATACAATTATAATATATAATAATAACAATTAAGAAAATAAAAAGGGAGTTGTATCATTTTCAAATTTTAAATATTTTTTTTACATTTAATCAATACTTATTGTCTACATTATCATCAACTAAGACAACAAAATATGATTTTGAAATTCAAATTTTGGAATAACTTTACTATTTAGTCTTTCTAATATTTCTTTTAAAAAAAGAGAGATAGAATTCAAACCCTCTACAATAATGGAGTAATTTTTAGTTAGTTTCTATTATGATTTTGAAGATGGATTAATTTTCAATTTCTTATATTGAAGTATATAATTTTTATTGAATATATACAATTTATTAAATCAATACTCTTTCCTATTTTTTTAAAAAATCATGCCTAATTTAGGTAAAATTCATACTTCTTGCATTAATGTATTAAATGTTGGGAAATTCCTATTATGAATTTAAATGTATTATTTAATTAAAGTTTCTCATTTCAAAAAAAATATAATTTTATTGGAATGTATAAATTTATTAAATCAAATTGCATTTCTAATATTTCTAAAAACAAATCTTAATTTATGTGCATTCAAATTCTCTATATTAATGGAGTAAATTTTGAACAATTCCTATTATGATTTGGAATGGGCTATTTTAATTAAAATTTCCTACTTTAAATGTATATTTTTATTGAGTATGTATATGGAGTTTATTAAATAAATTTAACTTTATAATATTTCTATAAAAAAATCATATTTTAGATAGAATTGAGACTCTCCTATATTAATAAAATAATTTTTGGGTAATTATTTTTATGATTTTGAATGTTGTATGTAATTAAAATTTTATAGTTCAAAAAATATATACTTTATTATGGAATCTATAATTTGTTTAGGGAATGAAATATATAAATAATAATGGGAGAGATAATAAATTGTTTAAAAGAATGACTTGACTTTATTGAATTGATTGAATTTATTATTTTCTTAATCTAAAAAAAAAAATCTCCTTCTGACATTTATTATCAGGATGGGAAAGAAAAGAAATTGTCAAGTGGTATGAGATCTCCAAACAAATAACTTTGATTCTATAATGTTTGGAGTAGGGCTCGCAAAGTGGGCCACCAGAATTTGACCTAAGCCTAAAATTTTGAAGCACATCCTAACTTAAAAATCGGGCATTGCCACCGTAAAAATAATGTATTCCTTTAAGAATCTAATGTTACTTTAAACTCAATATAAATATTATTACATATCATAGGTGGTGGGACTTATAAATCTCTCAAATCAATTGATATATATATATATATATATATATATATATAATAAATTGAGGTTATGCATATTATATTTAAAAAAGTGTTCATATCATTTTTTTGTTTCAGGGTACGACATATCAATTTAATATGTAATTTAAGGTAAGACAAGGATAATACTTTTTATTTTTTTTTAAAAACCTCATATTTTTACTATTTAATTTTAATCAAAAGAATTGTTATATTGTAAAAAAGATTAAAAAAAAAAGGGGGCATTTGGATACCAGCTACAAGCCCCATGTTATTTACTACTTCCTAGTCCAAAGAATATATTAAATCTTCTTCCCTGGTATCAGAACACTTGGCAAATCTCTGATTTTGAATCATGACAGAGTAGTACCCCATGTGTGTTTGCAAGCTGACTCTTTCCTAATTACCAAAAAAATAGAAAAGAAAAGAAATGAAAAGCTGACTCTTTCCCACTTATTCTTCTTTCTTTTATAGTTTTGATCATCAATTGGTATATAAATGATCAAGAAAGTGTTGAACATAGACTTAACAAATTTTTTATTCATGTTGGGATAATCCACTTATATAGAGTATATAAAAATGTGTTTAAATATTTATTATTAAATTAAAATATTAATTCAAATCATATTAAACTCATAATCACTTCACAAGCCCAAAGTATCGGGACACAGGTAGTATTTTTTTCTTCTTCATACATGATCACTATTTTCCATTACATAATCTCATTAAATTTCTCAATCTATAGAAAAGGGGATCTGGTGAGAAATCTCTAAATATATGACATTTACTACTTTTCTGTAACTACAAAGACTTAGTTAAATTTATCTATATGCCTTTTAGTATAACACAAATGTCTCCTTCATTTTCAAAACAAAATGCAAAGGAGGAGGAAAAAAAGACGAAGAAATAGAACATCTTCCATCACATTACACTTCATCTTCTCCCTTTCTTTCCAATAATCTCTTCTCAACTCACTTTTCAGGGATGTAAATATCAACAGAAAACTAAAAAGGTAAGCCTATAAAATCCAAAAAAAACTTAATTACCCTTTTTTATTTTTTATTTTAGTACATTATTGCTCTCTCATGTTTTTTCCCTTCTTCTTCCTCTCCGATGGCAGCCTTATGACATGGGCAATAGTGTATCAATTTGTCTGTGTATTAATGCATTATGATATTCATGTGGGATTGTATTTGCATATTTGAGAGTGGGGTTAACAAGTAATTAATTATTGATTAATGCGTGTCATTTTGTTATCATATAATTGGAGCACATATATTTTTCAAAGAGTTAAATAATTGTTTCTGTTATTTAAAAGACTAAAATTCATTAAACAGGAAACAATATAGCATTTATGTTCCTAGCTAATAATGTAGATTGTTGCGTGCAAGGATAGGGCAATAAACAATGTTTTGAAAAGACAAAATTTATCCCCCACAATGTCTGCATCTTTTTGGAGAAAGATCTTCTTCTTTTGTGTAAATTTCAATGCTGATGATCACGTGAGATTAACAAAAACAATCCAGTTATCTTGCATTGTTGTAGGAGCAGAGTACTTTCTTTATATATTTTTTACTGATGTAAGATTCTTTGTCGCATTAAGATGCATATTTTCGCAGGACTACTTGTCATGCATATCTCTGCCACTCCTTGAGATGCAAAATACGTTATTATAAGTATTGTTTCCTTAATTTCCTCCTAATCAGTTTATTTTCCTATGTTTCACTAGCAGCTAACAAACTTATTTCTAGTAATGACCTAGTTATAACTAATTCGGATTAGAAAGGGTGAGATAGTGATTTTGACACAATATGTTTGTATGATTAATTTCGCCATTTATATTACTTACTGTTTTGGAACATTTGATGAAATTACTGTTTTTTTTTTATTCTATAAAAGAATGTGAGACATTTTTCCTCTTTTGTTTGTTTTGATTTAGTTTTGCTGTCAGCTTCTAGGCACCTTCTAAGTCTCACCATATCCAAATATTATATTCTTTTTGCTGCCATTTCATATTCAATTAATTGTTGTTTCAGAAAGAGACAGTCAAACAAATTAACCAATTCTCAAGGGCTTATAGAAACTGGCTCTTGGCACATAGTTGTTGGTTCATTTGTTTTCAGTTCCTATTTTCTAAACAAATTCAAGAACCCAAAAAAGGAGTCTCTGTTTTAAGAAGCCACGCCTCCTTAGCTCAACTCTGTTGGCCTGAAGAGGAATACAAGTAAACAACGTAACAACCTCAATGCACTTGCTCTTTCAATAAATCTCATCATATCCATACAAGAATTCAGCGACTGGAAAGAAGGGAAATGGCAGGGCCAGGTTCAGCTTATTCAGGGATAGTCATTGGAACATGGAAAATCAAGTATCATTCTGTCATGGGCTTTGTTCTCATGGCCTTAGTCTTTGCAGCTTTCTATGTCTTTGACGATAACAGAGCAGTGCTAAAAGCTCAAACTGCAGTGAAAGATTCACTTCAAACCTGCAATTTGTTTTCGGGCAAATGGGTTTATGATAACAAATCTCGTCCTTTGTACAAAGAGCAAGAATGTTCTTTCATGATTGGTGATTTTTCTTGTGAAAAATACGGCAGAAAAGACTTGAAGTATCAGTACTGGAGATGGCAACCCCATGATTGTGACCTTCCAAGGTTTCTTCCAATTTTTCTTTCAGCTGATGGTTAAGTTTTTATCTGATACTGTTTGTATGGAGTTTTGAAGTTTTCCTCTTAATTTTTATCATGTTCTTAAGGTTCAATGCCAAAGCATTGCTAGAGAAGCTGAGGGACAAGAGGCTTGTTTTCGTGGGCGATTCACTGAATAAAAATCAATGGATATCGATGTTGTGCCTGCTTGAGTCAGCCATTTCTCCATTCCTCAATAGAACAGCCATTTGGAAAGGATCATTGATCACATATCACGCCATTGTAAGGCACTCTGACTCTGCAGTCTCTCAATCTGTTATTTTAGCATCTCTGACTCTGACCGTAATTCTAATAAACATGATTAGGCTCTGCTGTGGTACTACTGCTTCATGGATTTTTTTGTAGTTAGAAAAAAAAAATCACATCCACCTCTGTTTCTTTTCTTGTAGTTAATTTTTCATGGATTCAGTAGAATTTGGTACGGTTAGAAAAGATTTGTTGAACTTCTTAGCTGTAGTTTTACCTAATTTTATCTTTTCTTTGGCCCAAAACCTTGAATTGGGGTAGTTGGAACCCCGTGTTTTATTCTTGTGTTTTAAGTTGCATAGTATCTTTTAGCTCTGGGGGGCTAAAGTCTTAATTAATCTGTTTTGTGGAATACAATAAAGGAATACAATGCCACAATTGACTTCTACTGGGAACCTCTGCTAGTGGAATCTAACTGTGATGATCCAATAGACCACCACGTTCAAGATCGAATCATCAGATTCCAGTCAATTGAGAAGCATGCCCAGCATTGGACTGATGCGGACATGCTAGTCTTCAATTCTTTTATGTGGTGGCTAAGTCCTAATATGACACTTCTGTGAGTACATCCCTGCTAAATGAAAAAATTAGATTGATTTTCCATACTTTTCAGAGTTCTAATCAGGATTGGTGATTGATCAGGTGGGGATCATTTGATAGCCCTGATGCAGTTTACAAGAAGGAAGGGAGGAGACCCCGTCACTATGAGATGGCACTAAGAACATGGTCAGATTGGTTAGATTTTAACATCAACAGAACAAAGACAAAAATGTTCTTCATGAGCCTCTCACCTTTCCACCAAATGTATGATTGGGGAGCACCTTCTGATCAAAACTGCTATGGCGAAACAGAACTGATTTGGAATGAGGGGTACTGGGGAAAAACAACAGAAAAGGGGCTGATGCAAAAGGCTGAAGCAACAATAAAGGAGCTGGAAATGAGAGGTTTGAGAATACAGTACATCAATATAACACAACTGTCTGATAAAAGGAAAGAAGGTCACCCATCAATTTACAGAAAGCGATGGAAGGAACCATCTAAGGAGGAGTTATCTAATCCCAGCACTTATTCAGATTGTGTACATTGGTGTCTTCCAGGAGTACCTGATGTCTGGAATGAGCTTCTTTATGCCTACATTATGTATTCATGAACAAAAACATACACACATGAAAAGTTTTAAGGTTTTCCTTGTACAAGGGAAGTAGGGAGCAGGAACTTTGAAGAATACAAACAATACCAGCCAATAAAGATGAAACAAAGGCACGCTATCCAACAGAAAAGATTGATTCAATTAGTTACTTTTATTTTGTACTGTCTGAATAAGACAGTGCCCAGAAATCTTTTCTTGTAGTCTTGTTGTTTTTCCAAATCTCCACTGTTCAGATGTTTTCAATTTTGTGTTATTTGGGGAAATCAATAAGCTAGTACTCAATGCTTCCTTTTTATAATATCTTTTACATCATTTTACAAAAATTAATAAATTATTTAATTTCTTATTATATTTTATTTTTTTAAAATTAAATATTTGCTTTCTTTCTTTTTTTCTCTCAATAAAATATGAATAAATTTGAAAATAACATATACAATAATCATAGCAAGTAATAAAACATCTTATAATTAGAAACAATAGTTAGAAACAAGAGAGATTGCGACGGAGAGAGTATAATAAAAAGAACAACTACACTTTTCTTTTATCACTATCTTAATTTTCGGGGGAAAAGAATTTATGCACGAGTGTACCATTCATGCCAATTAGATTAGCAAAAATGTATGTTTTTTAACGGGAAATTAGGTGAATCTGGTTTTCATATACTATACTCCATTATTCCGTATTTGAATTTATACATTTATATTTTAGTTGTCAGTAATTGAATATTTACATTTATATCCAAAGTTTCATTAATAACCTCTTTAATTTAAGAAATTTATATCTTACTAACTCATAATTTTCACCATTCAGTATCTTATTTTAATGAATTTACATCTTACTAATTCATGGGTCGCACAATCCATTTAAGAATAATTTGGTAAGTTAATTAAAGTCAAATGTATTCATTAATTTTTAATTAAAGTCAAAAGTGAAATTAAGATAAGTAAGTGCAACTCGATTGATAAATGCTCTTATTTATGAATTCAAGTTATACTTTCAATAAAATTTCGTGTATTTTAAAAAAAATTCTCCATCTAATTTCAATTGTACACTTTGAATTTGCATAATGATTAAGACATATATTGGAAATGATAATTATACAACTAAAGTTTCTAAGTTGCCATTATTTAATAGTTAGTCTATATGTATTAATTTTCTTAAAAAAATGCATTATTCACTAAATAGTTGATAACTCATCAAAATTACTCATTAATAACAATGATATAATTGTAAAAATATGTACTAAAATTAGAGACTTGACAATTGGAATTAAATGGAGGGAGTATATTATATTTTGGATAGAAGAAGTTGTAAAAATATGTACTAAAATTAGAGACTTGACAATTGGAATTAAATGGAAGGAGTATATTATATTTTGGATAGAAGGAGTTGTAATATTTTTTTTATCCAAAATATTGAATATTTACTTATAGAAAGAAAAAAAAAGTAAGTCACCACATTTTTTAAATATTATTATTAATTTGATAAATGATGCAATTATATTAACACAAATATCTTAAATTAAAAAAATTAAATATTTTTAAAACAAAAATAGGATCATTTAATTTTTAGATAGAAAGACAGCAGAAGGTACCAAATGCAAGTTCGATTTTGATCATTGAATCTGAAGTTCAAATTGGGAGCTAAGCCTCGTGCTGGGTGACCTCCATAGCATTGAACAAATAGATAAATAATCAAAAGTCAGCTTCAAACATCAATGAAGTTGGCCATAAACATGACATAAAGCATTTTAAAGACCTTGAAGGAAATGACAATTATTGTTCTGTTGCGGGGTGATTAAAGCAAAAACTCTCAATGGCCCTGGAAATTATATACTAAGATCTTATGTGCCTGCATGATTGTAAGTCTGAACAAGACAGATTAACAAAGAATCTAATTATAATTAATAATTAAAGATAAAGATGTCAACTAGCCCAACCAATCAATAATTCCAATTTTTGTCCTGCACGAAGTACATTTATATCTTACAATGTTAAGTTAGTCATAATATAGAAATGGAAATTTTACAATCCTTTCTTCATTTATATTCTCTCCAAAGAAAATACTTAACCTAGTTTCCATGAAAACCATCATTTTCATATTTTAGACCATAAAATTTAACAAATTTTTAATATCCATGGAGATAGCAACCATGAAAAATAAATGTGGGAGGAAAGGAGTGAGTAGTTTATTTTTCATATTTTTTCTCTTCTTATACTATTTTTAATTATGCAAAAGTATCTTTAAACTTTATTTTATCTTTATTTTATTTATTAACTTTTATTTCTACCCTACTACACTATCCAAAATGATGATTTTTATTCATCACTTGAAGTAATATTGAGATAAAAATAAATTATAAAAAATCATATAAGGACTAAAAGAAAAAGATTGAAATAAAGTTTTAGAATATTTCAAAAACAATTGCTTAATATGATCAGGATGGACTGGGTTCTGGTGATGAGCTGCGGAACAGAAGAGAGGAGATCCATTGCTTAAGAAGCCCAATTAATCTTGTGGGCGTCTGTAATTCAGTGTAGGACCTGATCTCTTGAATTATAGGTTTTGAGAAAAATGCCTGAATGATATCCATCACATCTCAAGCTTTTAACATAACAGTCCAACATGTTCAACTTCTCATCTGCAGACAGACATGAATCAGCAAACCATGTTTCGCTTCAGAAATTGGGTTAAAAGAAACAAAAGAAAAGGCTAAAACACCCATAGTTTTAACGTATGGGTTACCTAATTTTAAAGCTACGGCGTTTCCTTTGTACAAAAATGGAGGTCAAAATGAAATGAGCTAAACGAGGAGAGCAGAGCTCCCTATTGATCTTGTGCATCCTTTGCTGCTCTTGACATTGACCTTCTTTTCCCTTTCACTCAATAAACCTGGAACCTCTTTTCTTGACAAAAATTACTTTCTCCACTTATGTTTTCTTTATTTTAATGCAATATTCATTTCCAATATAAAGTGAAGTATCACATTATTCCTACTCAAGACCTGTTCATCCATTTTCCAAAAAAAGAAGAAGTTGTGCATCCTCATCGAGGGTCAAATTTATTATCTAAAAACCCAAGACAACAAGGGATCCATATGGATGCTAGTAGGATATTTACTTTTCCTCTAAACATTGGATTGCTGCTTTCATTGTTCATATAGCTTTTGAAAATAATTCTCTATGTCATAAATCAGCCCACACTCAATGATGTATTCTCATTTCTTATTGATTCAATGGTGTTTGGGTTTTTTGCGGTAATTTGAGCCTCCCTTATTTGAGAAGAATAAAAAATGCTATTATTCGAACACGTCTTTACCATTCGTGGACCCATCGGGTAGATCGGAGTACATAATGTATTTTTTTGCACCTTTCAACCTTAGTTGTAATGGTTTCTCTTGTATTATTATCTCTTCTCTTTGTCAACTCTCTTCTGAACTTTTTTCTTGCTCATATTATGCCTTCTTCCATTGATCATTTTGTAATTGTGGCCATTTGAGGCTACTACATACTGAGGGAGTAAACTTTGATATAGTAAAAAGATGTTCTGGCAAAGAAATGCGGAGTAGACTATTGCAAATTCTGGTGTTGTTTTCTGCTTTCGGTTGCATCTACAAATGTCTAGATCCTTAATATTCTACATTTGTATATGAAATAAAATTAAAGAATTAGGCATGTGAAGTAGATGAACAGTCTATTTATTCGTTGACTCGCTAACATTCCTTCAAGAAATAGATACATAAAAAAGCCTTATTATTTTTCTTTTATTTTAAGGCATGGAATTTGGAAGTCAAATTCCAACAGTGGATCTACATGGTGTTTTTATTTTAATAATGTGAGAAAAACTTTGCAACTGTGTCTCTATTGGTCAACGTTCCAAAAGGAAATATTCCTTGGAGATCCAGCCAAATAAGTGAAAAAGTATTTCACTCAAATATGAAATTTAATTTAATGGGTGAGTCATGCATTGCCTTAATTTATAAACACAAGTCACTTCCTCCGCTCTAATCTGCAAGTCAATTCAAGAGACAACGTGCATGATAATTAAAACAATATCAAAATTGATGAAAAAATATGATTACAATATTTTTATATTTTTATGTATATGAATCGATAATACATTAAATAATAAATTAAAAATGGCAAAACTATGGGGTATTACACTTTTTTCCCCATTCTAGTTATTAATAGTCAGTTGAAGGTAGATCATTTTTAAGTTTCAAAGTTTAATGTAAAAATATGATAGAAAAAAAGTAATAATTACTCAATTAATTTACAAAATTCATAAGTAAATTCTAACAACATGAATAGAAATTTTTGACAAGTATTTTAGACCACATGAATGAAGTATATATGTTACTTCATTAATAGCAAAATATAAATTGTCTTAGAGTTTTTCATTGGTTCAAATATTTAGAAATAAAATACTTTACAAGTAAAAAAATTATTTTTTATTTATGTACAATAGTCTATGTTGAGAAAGATCGTTATCATTTTGCAAACAATAATTATCACGTTCACAATTCCGCGATATCGCTTTACAAATGAAGCTTGTTTGTAGTATCAGGCTCTCATGTGAGTGTATTTCTCACCACCATATTTGGGATAATAACGAAAAACAAATTAATGTTTTTCTTATAAAAAATATATTTTTAGGAAAAATTTTACCTTTAAAAACATATATATATATATATATATATATATATATATATATATATTGAAATGGAGATACTAATGCATGGCATTATGTGGACTTATAAGAACTTTTTCATCTCATGAACATCATTAAAGCCGAGTGTACTAAATAGTCCAATTTCTTGCTTTACTTTTAATTCTTTGTTCAATATTAGTATAAGAATAGGTTAATAATAAAGTATTTAAAAAATAATATAAATAATTAAGTCTTTAATTACAGTACTTGTACCTTAGTCCTCACTCCTCATTAGGTTAAATAAATAGTAAATAAAAGGAATTCATATCTCCAAGTCATCCTCGATACCCAATTGGATGCAATCACTCCGAATTTCACGGGGGATATATAGAATTGCTATCAAATAACTTAATTAATTATTTCTGTTCACATTATTTTAGTTCTAGAAATTAGACTAAGATTAAGAATAGGAAAAACGAGTTATCCTATTTCCTTAACTACAACCATTCTAAATATAATTTCTTCATTTGGAATTGGAATTCAGACAGGGAGAAAATTAATTTTTCTTTTTTTTTTAATAAAAAAACCACCCAAGTCCCTATTCTTCCAGTCTTTCTCGATTTCAAAGAAGTAGAAAAACCCACTTTAGAAACCAAAAAAAAAAATAAAAATCATGTCAAGTTTGATCAACCTTGTAATTGTTGGAGGCTGGAAACTCATATACCGCTTTCGTTCTCTGGGAGGTCTTCTCCTGGTAGCCTTCTTCTTTGCTAACATTTATCTAACCAGGGATTGCACCAAGAATAATATTCAGACAAAGCATGAGAACCCCATTGGAGGTTGCAATTTGTTATCTGGTACGTGGGTTTATGATAACGAATCGTACCCTCTTTACAAAGAGCAAAGCTGTTCTTTCATGGTGGATGACTATGCTTGCCAGAAGTTTGGCAGACAAGATTTGAATTATCAGCACTGGAGATGGCAGCCCCACGATTGTGATCTTCCAAGGTACCTCTCTCTCTCTCTCTCTCATAGACAGTTGCACATAATTCACAAAGAAAATATTTATAATAGTTTCACTGGTTTGTACATTACGTGAATTAAGGTTCAATGGGACAGCATTACTGGAGAAGCTGAGGGGGAAGAGGCTTGTGTTTGTAGGGGATTCCATAAACAAGAACCAATGGATTTCAATGGTGTGCCTGCTGGAATCATCCATCCTTCCATCCTTGAAATCATTGCACCGGGAAGGCTCCTCCTTCATATTTAAGGCCATTGTAAGTCGCATACCCACTAGTACTAGTTCTTTCTTTCACGTATTTAGAAGAAAAAAAAAATTCAATTAATAATGAAAAAATATGCGTTTTGTAATTTTCTTTATAAGATGATCAAAAGTTCTTTTTTTTATAGAGGTTGCTTAATTCATGAGATCAATACCAAAATTTTATTTTTATTATCATTCTTCACTACAAAAAAGTTCCCTATTAGCAAAGAAAACGATCAAGAGATTTGCTTTTTTAAAAAACAAGGTTAATTTTCAACGGTTTTAAGCTACACTCGAAATGAAAAGCAACTAAGAAAACTTGAAAATAGCTCTTGGCCGTTAGGTCAAGAAAGTAATGAGATGGATTCAATAGTGGGATTTTTTTTTCTTTTTTCTTATTTTCGTTTTTTTCTACCTTTTGACTCGTTGGCTATTTGGCTCCACACGGAAGTCTGATAAGAGTATTTGATGAATGGGATGAAGGAATATAATGCGAGCCTGGAATTTTATTGGGCACCTTTGCTGGTTGAATCTAACTGTGACGATCCAATCAACCATAGCATACGGGACCGAATTGTAAGAACAAACGCAATCGAAAAGCACGCCAAGCATTGGACTGACGCTGACTTCCTCATCTTCGATTCTTATCAGTGGTGGATGAAACCCAGCATGACTCTTCTGTGAGTTTTCATTTAATTATTATTAACTAAATAGTAAATTTCTAATAACATATGGTTTCTTTTTCGGGTAATTAAATTTTCATTTTTATTGACTTATTTGATAACTACTA
Source organism: Apocynum venetum (assembly GCA_019593545.1). Taxonomy (NCBI): domain Eukaryota; kingdom Viridiplantae; phylum Streptophyta; class Magnoliopsida; order Gentianales; family Apocynaceae; genus Apocynum; species Apocynum venetum. The sequence goes on from SRSM01000489.1 coordinate 41,262, forward strand.
TAAGGTGGGGATCATTTGAAAGCCCTGATGGAATCCGTAAGAAGGTGGGCATGAGGCTGCGTCGCTATGAGTCTGCTCTGAGAACGTGGTCCGACTGGTTGGATTTCAATGTCAACAGAACCAAAACTAAATTATTCTTCATGAGCCTTTCCCCTTCTCACAAAAAGTATATATATGCATAAATTTTTGACGTGTCTTTTTTCCTCTAAAATTTCCTTTTATAATCTGGGAAAAATTTATCTACAATTGCATGCAGGAGTGAAGATTGGGGAGGCACAGCAGCTTTTGGCCAAAACTGCTATAAGGAAACAGAACCAATTTCAGAAGAGGGCTATTGGGGAAGTGAGTCGGATCGGAGACTGATGGAAGTAGCTGAGGAAGTAATTCAAGAACTGGAAACAAGTAGAGGATTAAAGGTGCATTACCTGAATATAACACAACTCTCGGAGTATCGGAAAGAAGGTCATCCGTCCATCTTCAGGAAGCACAAGGTTTCCCCAAATTTAGAGCCATTGAAAAGCCCCAGAAGCTTTGTGGATTGTGTGCATTGGTGTCTTCCTGGAGTACCTGATATTTGGAATCAGATTCTTTATGCCTATATATTCCAACTCTCTTCATGAAGTAAGAGATTCAGCATTAATTTAGTACTTATGAACAAGAAGACTCTATAAATGTCTTCAAAAGTATAACTGAGTCGGTAAGAATATGGGGAGAAATCATTTGGTAATGCAGGTTCAAATCTCGTGTGGGTAAATTTTTACTAAAATATTGTGAAAATTTATCCTGAGATTTGAATTTTATTGATTCTCTCCTATATGTGGCTGTCACTCGAACACATTTATCGATTTACAACTCGGCTGATTAAAGGAAGTTATCTCTCTAGCTCATCAAAAGAACTCACTTAGATATTTTAATCAAACAAAGAATTAACTATGAAATGAAACTAGACAAAATCCTGTGTCGTGCACAGCTATACCAGCAAGTCTTCTTATTCTTGTTGCTATTCCAAAAGTTAAGTACATCATGATCACGAAGATAATGATAGTGATACCTGATTTTCCCACAACCAAAGGAATTAAATTTGCATACCCTCACATTCTTAGGTGAAAATTCATGAAAGAACAAATCATCAAATTGGCCTTTTGATTCCTTAAACCTATGGATTCATGAACTCTAGAGTGCCATTTAGTTTGTTCTAGGAGAGATGGGAGACTAGTAAGATTTGTAGTTCAAACAAAAAATTTGGCACTAGCCCTTGCAAATTGTTGTGGCTTAAATTAATGAATTCTAGTGGAGAAGAAGACATATTTTGTAATTCAATGATTTGACCAGAAAATTGGTATTTTCCCATTAAGTGAATTCTCACTCAGGTCAAGATATTCAAGATTATCAAGTGCAACAGTCAAATTATTGTAGTAAAGGTTCACCCAATTAAGGCATTTCGAATTATTGAAAGATGTAACTGAACCGGGGAAGCTATTAGAGGACAAGTCCAGAAAGACAAAATGGGTAAGGCTTGAAATTGAGGTTGGGATTGGCCCTGTAAAGTTGCATATACTTAGATATAATTGGACTAACATCCTGAGGTTAGCAATAGAGCCAGGTAAATTTTCAGAAAATGTTGTGTAGCCAAGGATCAGACTTTGAAGAGATCCATTTCGAGGGAATGGGAATTCTGGTAAAGAACCCCCAAGTTATCTGTTGGATGGCAAATCAATGATCTTTAGAGTTGGTAGCTGGAATATCTTTTGAGGGGTTTCCTTGAGCAAGTCAAAGCCTCTGAGACTCAAAACAGTTAAATTGTGAAAATCAGCAAAGAAATCGAGAATTGGGGTAGAAAGAGAGTTTCCGTCTAGGCGAATTGACAGAAAGGAATCGAAGATTTGACAAAGAAGGACCCTGTCGATCTGAAATATTACAAGAACACAAACTTAGCACTTTCATATCAGGGACCGAAGAAGACAGGGCCTAGCACCAATCAGGACCCTGTGATGCAATATCTAGACCATCAAGACGAAGTTCTCTAAGTTTCGTCAGGTTTTGAACCAACATTTTCATATTTGGGTTCTCTAGTTTCAGATTATTCCTGGGCCGAGGACTAGAGAGATCAAGAGTTACCAACCTCGACAGACGAGAAAACTCATTCTGGATTTGCCCTCCAAAGTCGGATTTAGACAAATTCATATAATTCAACTTAGTAAGATGCCCGAACCCTGCTAGCAACGGAGCCAAATCAAAATAATTTCAGCTAAACTCAGCCTTTGTAGAAACCTAAGGCGAAAAAGACTACTGGAATCGAGGAGAGCACTAGACACGACCTCCATTGCCACACTCAACACCTCTCCAGCCGCAGTAGTCGTTGGCTTCATCCCACTGGGACAACTTGGTGGAATATGATGATGAGCCATAGGTGAGATTTTTTCTCAACTGAATCAACATATCTTTTTGCTCGGGCAGACATTGAGCAATTACCCTGTTGAACTCAGACAGTGCTACTACAATCATCATAGAAAGCCACAAATTCAACTGAATTCTCATTTGAACAAAATGATCTAATATAACTTTTCTTGAATGTAGAGCAAATATTCCTTGTACATGTCCTGACGCTTTCTCAGTAGTATTAAATAATGGTGGAGGAGTTGAAGTTTTGAATAATATAATGTATATGAGTGACATGTGATTCTCATTCCCAAAGTGGATTTTGATCAAATTCACAAATTAAAGATTAAAAACTAGTTTGGTTAGGCGAAAAGGGAAAGGGCAACTATTCCTGTGTTTGGTTGGACGGGGAAAAAGAGAGGAACGGAAAATGAATGTTACTTTACACTTTTTTTTAATCAAAATGTGAATGAGTTTATTGATCAAAACAGATTTACAAAGTTTCCAAGCATACCCGGGCGAGTCAAACAATCAAAGCTTTACAATAAATGCCCACAACTTACATCAAGATGCATCATAGCAAGCTGGTTGAAAAGAGTTAAAACATGGGGATACAAAGTAAACATGGTTCTGTAAACATGTGTTTTAGCTTTCTGTATCAATGTTTCAGGATTCAGAATGGTGTCTTCAAAGAGTGTTTCATTTCTGGCCTGCCATATAAGGTACACAACTGCAGCCAGAGCACATCTTATGGCTTTCGGTATCCAAGATGTCCCACAAGACTCTTTCTTGAGCCATTTTATTGTACTCGAGATTGAGGTCATGCTTCTTCTATTCTTAGCCAGTGCTTGATTGAGTCCCAAACTTTGGTGCTTACAGAACATTGGAAAACTATGTGCTTGATGGATTCTGAGCATGTGTAGCATAAGGGGCACTTGTTTTCTGAGGCAGGAAGGCCAAGTCTATCCGTCATAGCTAGCCTGCCTCTCGACCCAAGCCACAAAATGAATGAGTGTTTCGGTGTGACTGCAACATCTCAGACTGTGGATACCCAAGCTTTGTGGTTGCTTTTGGGCTGAAAGAAATTGAACACTTTGGCTGTCGAGAAGTCTGTCCAAATTAGCCAGACAGACATTTGTTGCACGGCTTCCTCAGTGGAGCCACAAGTTTAGCGAATGAGATCCTTTATCAAAATAAGTCTCTTAAGAAGAGGGGAATCATCCTTATGGGTGACAATGTTCCAAATGTTGCGGTCTTTTATGAATTCCCGATGTACCCATCGGACCCATAATGTATCCTTTTTCTGATGCAAGTTTCATAGCGTGTTGGACATGAGGGAAAAGTTCCAGGACTTAGGGTCTCTGAATCCCAGGCTCCCCTCGTCTTTTGGGAGACAAAGGTCAGTCCATGACACTAATGATCTGCGTCCGTTCCAGATGAATGTTTTGCACAATTTGATGAAGTGATCAAGGACTGCTTTTGGCACAGGAAAGATGGATAGTCAGAAGCATTCAGTCCCTTGCAATACTAATCGGATAAGCACAGCTCGTCCCGCATAGGATAGTGAGTTTGTTGTCCAAATGCTAATTGCTCCAAAAATTTTCTCGATGAATAGAGCATACTGCATGACTTTCAAATTTTCTGCAATAAGTAGGATACCAAAGTACATGAAAGACGTGCTGCCAAGTTGGAAGTGTGTAATATCAAGTATAGTTTGCAGGTCCATATGTAATACGCCTCCGGTATACAGATTGGATTTTAGCTCATTGATACAAAGCTCGAATATTCCTCCAAAGTTGTTTAGGCAGTTCATAAGAATCTGAACAGACAACACATCGCACCTCGCAAAAATCATAAGATCATCCGCAAAAGCTAAGTGAGAAATACGCAAATGTTGGCACTTCAGATGGAAATTGAAATCTTGGTGCGTTGTGGCCATGTTCATGGCTCTGGACAGGTATTCGAGACAGATTACAAAGAGGAAAGGCGAGAGAGGGTCTCCTTGCCTCAATCCTTTCTGGCCTTTGAAGTATCAATGAAACTCACGATTAAGCGAGATGGAGAATGAAGTAGTGGTAACACACTCCATTATCCAATTCACAAAGGTCGTTGGAAATTGCAGTCTCTCTATCGTACTTTTGAAAAAGTTCCAGTTCACTGAGTCATATACCTTACGAAGGTCGATTTTCATGAGGCACCTTGGTGAGATTCTCTTCCTGTTATACTGTCAGATGAGCTATTGAGCAAGGAAGATGTTCTCAGTCATGCTTTTTCCACCCACAAATGTATATTGAGCCTTATCTATGACGGAGTCCATTTCCTCAACCAGTCTGGTTGCAAGGATTTTGGAGATTATTTTGGTCTAAAATTTCCAACTCTTGTACAATTGGCAGACTTCAGAATGAGAGTGATTGTAGTATGGTTGAGTTGCTTTAGCAGCTTGCCACTGAGGAAGAACTCCTGACAAGCCTCAGTGACAAGGGGGCCAACTGTGTCTCAAGCCCTTTTGAAGAAATGTGCAGAGTACCCATCTAGACCAAGGGATTTGTCATCCCTAATAGAAAATAGAGTTGTTTTAACTTTATCATAAGAGATTGGTCTAAAAAGGCACTGACCTTGCTCAGGAGAAATCATGGGGCCAGATTCGAGTATGCTCTGATTGCATAAAGAGACTACATCTGCTGTGCCAAGTAGCCTTTGGTAATATTCAACAAACTCCTGGGCTACCTCTTGCTGAGATTTTGTACGGGTTCCATTATCTCTGGTAAGAATAACAATGTGGTTTCTCTTTGCATTTCTTTTCACCAAGTCATGGAAATATTTGGTGCATTTGTCCCCATATTTGATAATGTTGCACTTAGTCTGTTGTAAGTAAAATCTTTGTTATGTTTTGCTTAGGTTGCAAGTTGTTTTCCTTAGCTGCACCACTCGATCAACAAGGTTGAGGTCTTGAGGGTGGTTGTCTAATTGCAATTGGAGTTGCTCAAGTTCAGTACGTGCCTCCATTGCTCTGTTGGAAATATGAGAGAATTCCCTTCGATTGAGCTGCTTAAGTATTGCTTTGAGTCCCTTCAATCTCTTGCAAATGATGAATTGTTTGGTGGCACAGAATTCGTTGGCCCAACCATGTCTTATGATATCAGGAAATTCAGTGTGGTATGTACAGAAGTTAAAGAACTTAAAGGGCTTCTGGCCAACCCGATCCTGTTGAGCAATAGAAACAAGGCAATGTGAATGGTCAGAAATGAAACTAGAGGGCAGAAAGTTTGTTAAGGCATTGAACTCTGAAATAATCCATGATTTGCCAGCAAAGGCATGAACTATATTGGACCAAATAGAATTGTTTGTCCACGTATATTTGCATCCCATGAAAGGTAAGTTGGAAAGGCCTGAGGATTGACAACACGCTAAGAAATCCCGCGATTCATAATTGGTGACCTCAGATCCATTGGCACGATCATCTGCTTGCAAGACTGAATTGAAGTCACCAAGAATCAGCCAAGGGTCCTTAGCATTTTTGCTAAACTCCAAAATGTTCTGCCAAAGTGGTATTCTGTTCACAATAGAGTGCAGACCATAGGTAAAGCTGAAGCAAAAGTTGGCTCCGATCTGAATACATGTAATGTTGCAATGAATTACTTGTGCAGTAGCACTCGATTTCCAGACTTTGATTATGTTGGTGTCCCAAAGTACTAAAATTCGGTCATTCTCAATAACATCAAAATTGTAAGTAAAGTCTCATCTTCCTAGCTTGAATTTTATGAAAGACTCTATTTTCATGCTATCCAACTTTGACTCTATGATAGCAATCATGGAAATTTTGTGCTTCCTTATAAGGTCCCGGACCCCATTTTGTTTAAGGGGCAAGTTGTAGCCCCTAATGTTCCACGAAGCTATGATCATGAGGATGCAGCTAAAGGGTGTTTGCCCTTTGTCTGTGTCTTTCTCGTGTTTTCAGTCTGTGACAGAACTTTATGACCGAGAGTTGTTCATATGTGCAATTTCCGGTTTGATTCTGTTGGTTTCTGAGTCTTGCTGTTTGACAACTTGCCTTTCTTCTTGCTAATTACAAGAGTAAAATCATCTTCTAGAACTTGTCCCGTGCATTATGGCACTTGCAAATCCTCTGCAATTGTGGATGGATGCGCATTGCCTTCATTTACTTGATGTGTGGCACCCAAAGTCCCTGTATCATCAGTTGCATTAGAGCGCTCTATTTGCTCATTATGCAACTTGGTCGATGGAATGACTGAGCTATCTTATTGGGGTTCTAAAGTCCCTAAGTCCGAAATAGGGTTCTTACCCTTATCTGGCAAACTGTTGGCAACAGGTTGCTCCAAGTTGTCTTCTGTTGAGGCCTTGTTCAGATGAAGGGTCTTACTTTGTGCTTTGTCCGTTATTCTGCCCAACTGCTCACCCAACGGTTTATTGCTAGCTTTCTTTTTGCATGAAGCAAGAGTGTGGCCAAAGACTTTACACTTCAAGCAAAATTGTGGCCCATGTTCTAATTTCACTTGTTGTGTTTTCTCAACTCCATTGGCGGTCTTGTACGATATGGTTCGAGTCAGTTCTTTGCCAAAGTTTACCTCGACCATCAATCTGGCAAATGAGCTCCTTTGTTTGGTGGCAGTGAGTTTGTCTGTGGCAATTGGCTTGCCTATGAGCGAAGCAAATTTGCTCAAAGTTTGGGATGTTCAGCACTTCATTGGCAAGTTTGGCAGATTGATCCATATTGGTAATACAGTAATTTCTTCATCTGAGAAATCGAAGAACTTTCGCATGAATTTGAGCATAAGAGGCCTCCCAAAAATTGAGTATGGTCATTTGCTCAGAACCATGTTCTTAACTTCGTTGTCAGAAAATCGGAAGATGAGCCATCCGCTGGCATGGAAGGATATCTCATAGGGAACGTTTCATGTGGTAGTGGAATAATCGAAAATGGCTTTCTTACTTGGAAATCTTCCAGAAATGTATCCAATGAAACGTCTCTGTTGTCTTGAATTGCTTTTAAGTAAGATATTTTTGAGGTCTCTGCAACATCTTCTCCTGAGACAGTGATGATATCTTGACTACTAAGAGTTTAGGAATGGTCAGATGACTCTTCTTGAGAACTCTTCGCAGGTGCTGCCAAAGTCCCACTAGATACTGGGGCTGGATAAGTTTCAGTTGGTTTTTCGATTAAAGAAGGGAAAACATCCTTAGAGGGGAGAATTTCTAGTAGTGAGGCAGGGTTGGCAGAATGTATCTCTTGAACTGATACCAAAGTATTAGCAGAGGTGATAAACTCTAACACAATTCGTTTGGAAGTTGTTTGGTGCTGTTGCTTCTTTTTAGCCATTTCCAAGAAAATAGCAACAGATGCCCAAGCAAAAGGCAAACAAAGTTGGCTAAAACCGTCTAAGATGTGGGAAAGGTAAAAGTGGTCTCTGATTTCGAAAATACAAATTCAAAATCACTGGCAAAAGAGGTGGGAATAGTGTCTGAATGCTGAGTTCAAAATAATTCAAAAATTGAATTCAAAGCACTAAGAGGGAAACACAAAAAGATGGCCTAAGTTGCTGCCAATTCGGATCAAAGACAACTAAATGCAAGAGCTTACATGAAGACTATATGAAGTTTATAAGTATGGGAAAAGAAAACTGACTAGGAATAACGAAAATAAGAGCAGGCTGGTGCTAGATACGTTATTAAGACAGACAAGGCTAAAACAAGTACTAAATGCAAAAAGACTGGCATGGAATTAGTTCATGGAATTGGTACACTAAAACAAGGCTACTACTTTACACTTTTAATCCTTTATTGGTTCATGGAATTGGTACAGATCCACTACCGCTATTTAATCCACTTCTAAAATAAATAGTTAAAAACTAAATGAAAAAAAAATATTAGTTGAAAAGGCACTAGGATATTGCTATTGTTGTTGTATTAATAATAATAATAATAATAAGAATAATTGTTCAGTTTTTCCTCCTTCAAAGTAATGCTAGCTATTGTTGGAAAAAATGTGATAGCATGATCATTGATACAATAAGTATTGATGGTTATGATTATTCTGGGCGTATAAGTATAGTTAATACCATGTTTTAGTGGACTATTTCACTGGGGCACATTAGGGCTCAACAAAGTGGGTATTACCTAGCTCATTAAGTCCATACAGCCACCCACAAACTAGATGATTTTTTTTAAAAATAAATTAATTTTTTGTTGAAAAATGAAAGAAGAAATTTTACTTTTATTTCATCATGGTTTGGATCAATATTGTTAGTTATTATGATTATTGATATTCTTGTACTTTATTTGTGATTGGATTATGGAATGAGTTGGAAAGAATTTTTAAGACAGAAGTAGAGAGAGAATGAAGAATAAAAATGACAATATATTTTTTTTTGAAAGAATTAATAAAATGAAGGTTAAAATTGGAAAAAGGCGCGAAAAAGCCCCATTTTTACCTTCCTTGATCCTTCTATCCCATCCAATTGATCCAAATATCATTTTCCCTTCTTCTGTTTTTGCCCTTTTGTTTAGTTTTAAGCTAAGGAAACACATGTTGCGAACTTAGAACAATATATGGTTTTTAGCTATCCTAGGAAAATAAACTTAACATTTTTTTTCCAGTAATATGTTCTCATAAATTAACCTATCCATTTTCTTCCCTTCTTTCAGTTTAAAATCAAAACAAAACTGCTTTGGGAAGCGTATCAAAAAAATTTCTTTTGTCTACAAATTACACTGAAACAGGAGAATTAGATTTCAATATTCTAAGTTAGGCTAAATAATACCACTATTGATAAAGAACAAGAATAGACTCGCAACTAATTTCACAATTTGTTAGATTACATTTTATACCTACTCAACCTGATAAAATCATTATGTCTTAACGTAAAAGAAAAACAATATAACTTTTTTAGAAGACTTGTGTAGTTGTACTCAAAAAAAAAAAAGCTTTATCTAGGTACTTTTTCTCTATTTGGAAACGGTCATGGCCATGCTCACTTGATTATGATAAAATTCCTTTTTTTTTTTCATTTTTCTAACTCAAGAAAGGAATATAACTAAATTACTATCTTGAGTTAATATACATTCATTTGTAGAAGGGAAAAATCTCACTAATACATACACTTGAACAAATTTCAACACAAATTACCAATCATCATTCAGAAAATGTATATATTTATTAGACCAATTAAAGGTCCTAGAAATAATACTATCTAAGAACTTTGTTGTAGCATTTTCTCCACTTCTTAGATATCCAAAGTGGCAAAAAGAAAACGCCTAAGCCCACCAAAAATCCAATTGCAGCACTTCCATAGATTTCTCTCTCGGAATATGATTGCTTCCCCACAAATGTCGGCTGTGAAGGTGCAGGAGCTGTGGAATCCACATAAGTCCTCGTTTCCTTCGAATGAATTTTCTGGAAATGTCTGTGTCTGATTGCCTCTTGGAATCCTTCCTTCAAGTTGATTATACGACAAGTTTAAGAATGCCAAAAATGTTAGGTCGCTAGCTGCTCAAGTATTTCCCCACTTAGCTTGTTGAATGCTTCAAGGTGCTTTATGTTTTCTATTGATGCCGGGATTTGTGCTGTAAATGCATTGTCTCCCACAGTTTTCGGTATTCGGCCCTAAAAATTGTTGCTGGACAAATCAATGGAAATGAGAACAGAAAGGATTTTCACCATCTCCAATGGGTTCCCTTTGTAGTTCATGGTGACTGAGTTCTGATAGTAAACTCGATAAACCAATGCTTGGTAATAGAGGTGATCAAGTTGTAACTGGATCTGTTGTTATTAGCCACTATTGCAGTTAAATCTAAGAAAAACTCAGGCGAAACTCTATGGAAATTGTTGGATGCTATGTTGATTATTTGAAGATTCGGCCAGCTGTTAGTCCCCCTCGGTGCAGCTGGTGTCTCCATGGAAACTATTGGAATATAAGACAAGGACTCGCAGATTGGACAAGTTCTTTGACTAGCAAGAAAATGAGCCATTAATCTTGTTGTTGCCAAGATTTAGAACCTTCAGTGATGAGCAATTTACTAAAGACTCGGGAACCAGTCCAAAATGATTATAACTCAGATCCAATGTCTCTAAACCACAATCTTGGGGAAATATAGTGGGTACATTACCCCTGAGTTTGTTCTGCCGTAATTTCAATACCTCCAGTGTTGACAATTCGACTAAACATGAAGGTATTAAGCTACTTAAGTTATTGCCAAACAAGTCGAGTACTTGAAGACAACTTGCATTGCATAATGAAAGAGGGATATCACCAACAACACCATTGTTAGCAATTTTTAAGAGGATTACAGATGACAGATAATTACCAATGTCAGCAATGATTGGAGAGGAAAATTTATTGCTTGAGAAATCTACAAATACTGCTTATCGTGGTGGTAAAGGAATTTGTCCTGTCAGCAAATTAGAATGCAGATCAAGGTATTGATGTTGTCCAAAGCTGTAAGGTTCTTTCAAACCCATGAATCCGTTATGAGAAAGATTCAGAAAATGGATGCTCCCACTATTAAGTTCCCATACCCAACTAGGAATTTCACCAGTTATTTGGTTGTCCGATAGATCTAGCATGTATAGTCTTGATTGGTTATTCAGAAAGGGGAACGTTTCCAGGCTGCATGAGGCGAACATCAAGCTTTGAAACTGTGGAAGTAATGAAAAGTCGGTGTCACTACCCGTAGCTCCAAGTGACAAATTGTTGTATGAAAGTTCAAGACTTGTAAGATTCTCAAGCTTGGAAACTTGATTAATTCCACAGGCCCAGTGAGTTTATTCAAAGATAGTGAGAAACTTACAAGACCACGAATATTAAACAGAAATCCATGAAATGGTCCTTCTAAATGGTTGCTACTCAAGTTAATATCTGTTAGATGAGATGGCAAAACAAACTTGTAGTTCACTGACACCAGAAAACACATTGTCGAAGAGTGTTAGGCTGTAAAGTGATGGCAAGGCAAAGAAAAATGGAGGAAGGAAACCGCCGAGTGAGTTGAAACTCAGGTTAAGCTGCTGGAGATTTTCAAGACCCTCCCACTCAGGTGGTATTTTTCCTGTCAACTTATTACCAGCAAGGAGCATTGTGGTTAGATTTTTGGACTGGTTAAATGTTGGAAGTGAACCGGTGAAATTATTCCCGGACAAATCCAATTAACAAGCTAGGAAAGTTTTGATGGGGAGCTTGGAATTGGTCAAGAGAAATTGCATGTAGCCAGATTTAAACTAGTCAACATCTTTAAACTTTCAATGGATTCGGGTAAGTTTCCTGAAAATTTCGTCAAACTAAGATCCATTATGAGGAAACTCAGGCAAAGAACCACCGAGTTCTCTATTGTTTGATAACTTAATTTTCCTCACAGTTGATACCTGGTGTTGTTGCTAAAATTTTTGTCCGCCGAATGAGCTAGCCTTCAAATGAGTCTATCAATCGTTGAGTCTTGAATCATCTAATTTTAATGACCATAAAATGGTTCCGACGTTCAATTTAGGTTAGTCGTGGAGTTTATGGAACATTTTTTAAAGATGCATTCTTGAAACAACTATAGAAAGCTTCTCAATATCTCTTTGTGCAATGCGAAATTAATAAATTGTTGCACAATAGGACTTTGGGATTGGCGGATTAGATGGATGAATTTTATTACTTTGAACGACCCAAAAAATTACAAAGAACTCTCCAGCTAATTAATTTGTTCATAAACCTAGAGCAATGCAAAAAAATTAAACTACAAAGCGTTAAAAGGAAAGTAGTAAAGAAAAGTAATTAAACAAGCTCTAAACTTAAAAAAAGCAATAAAGATAAAGCTTGAAAAGTAATTTGATAAAAATGAGCTATTGATTGTTGTTGTCCATCCCTTGCTTCGTCTTCATTGTTCTTATTTATAGCAGAACAACTGCATCAGTTTTCTTTGCAATCAAACTCCATTATTCCACGTTATTCAGGATTACACATTTCTTTGGACCACTTTCTCCATGACTCAATCACCTTTAGAGTATTTTCACCATGCTTGAAGTAGTGAGAGTAATGTGTTGACTTGATCTTTCTTTATTAGGTGTTCAGGAAAAACAATTATGCCTATCGCTATTTCTTGTCATCAGCTAATTATCAGTAATTATGACTAATTAGCAAATATAATCAGTTGACTTCTATATCGACTATTTTTTTGTGTTAACACCGGGAATATCTCACCTAATTAGCAAATGTAATCAGCTTACTTCTGTATCGGCTATTTTTTTATGTTAACTACTGGAATATCTTTTGAGGAATTTCTCCAAGCAAGTTAGAGGCACCAAAACTTAGAATAGTTAGATTGGGGAAATCAGCCAAGAATTCCAGAACTGGGGTAAATAAAGAGTTTCCATCCAATCGAATCACAAAGAGGGAACGAATTCTTGCTAAGTAGGGATCCAGTGGCCCTGAAATATTGTAGCCAGACAAGCTCAGCAATTGCAGATTAGGGAGGGAAGAGGACAAGGCATGACACCAATCGTACCCCTCAGCTGCAATATCTACTCCATCAAGACGAAGTTCTCTAAGCTTTGTGAGGTTCCGAACCAACATTTTAAAATTCGGGTTCTCTAGTTTCAGCAAAAGATCATTCATGGGTGCAGAAGTAGAGAAATCGAAAGTTACCACTTACTAACCTCGACAGGCAAGAAAACTCGTTCGGGATCTGCCCTCCAAAGCCGGTTCCAGACAAATTCAGATAATTCAACTCAGTAAGCTGTCCGAACCCTGTTGGTAACGGAGAAGAACACTAGGGTTTTCAGCTAAACTCAGCCTCTGTAGAAATCTAAGGCGGAAAAGACTACTGGAATCATCGATGGTACCAAAGATTGAGCTGCTGCTGAGGTCTAGACCAATAACACGACATCCATTGTCACACTCCACGCCTCTCCATCTACAACAATCAATGGCTGTCAACTCTCTGTTCAGGAAGACATTGACTGATTCCACATTTGAAGCCCTCCAATGATAGTACAATCATTGACAGCCAGAAGTAAATCTGAAATTTCATTTTTTGACAAATGATTCGAGCCCCGACTCTTTTTTATTGAATCGTACACAACAAATAATTCCTGAAGCAAGAATTGGATTACGTGAAGCAGTAGAAGAAATCCATGTGCGGATCCTCAAATCTACAACTGTCTAATAATTTATCCGAAAGCGTGTGATTTCCTTTTGCAGTTGGACTTTCTGAACAAATTCACACACTGCCCGACGCGGCTATGCTACGAGTCTTTTTTTTTTTTTTTATGAAAAGCTATGCTACGAGTCTCTCATTCTCCTTGTGTGAACAATCCTTTTTTTTCCCCTTAAGATATACATAACATCTTTAACTTAAATATGTCTTCTTTTTGTTAGTCTTGTCAAGTAAATACACTTCTACTCTATGTACTTAATGAACTTTTTAGTAAGAGTATATTCAATATATTTTTTGACTTGCAATTGAGCAAAGGCAATTCACTTTGAGTTGCATGGCATTGGAGTTGAAGGGGAATTTGCCAAGAGCGAGCGAGAAATTGCTTGGGGAAACAACTCGCATTATTGAAATTGGTAATGTCCACCATTTGTTTAAATTTTTTTATGAAATTTAAATGATTTATGGGGAACTTGCATTAAAATTATTAATAAAATATGAATGTATTGTATTTCGTAGATCATATCTATTATGGTCGGTAAAGTTATGTTCTTTCCGTCATTTTTCATTTTTTATAAGATGTTTTAAACAATTTCATACATATCAATGAATATTTTATTTTCTATTGTACCATTATTTATTGTATTTGGAATAATGACTTTTTCTTTCAAATAATATTTATTGTACTTAAAATAAAGATAAAATAAATAATCATATAAAATAACAAAACATCTTATATTTAATAACAAGTGAGTATACTTATTGTATCTTATAAAACGGGAGAGGAGTATAATTGAAGCACAAAATTGTAAAAAGTATACAATACTTGTGTGAAAACAACTTTAGCCCTCTATTTCACCAAACCAAAAAAAAAAAAACTTATGTAATTTTTAGCTGGTAAACATTCAAATATACAATACTTGTGTGAAAACAAAATCTCCTTACATTTCTTGGAAAATAAACCTTACATGTGGGTTATAATTTTGCAGCTTGTAGACGTTTGAGTATAGATAAAGGATCTTCATCGTTTCTATTATTTGGTTGTGTTCAAATTCGAATCTAAGCTCCAGCATGCATTAGCCAAGTTCAATATGTAGAAGATATATCAAAACTAGCTATAGAACGTAGTTTATTCTATAATAATAATAAGGGCAAAGTATTTCACCTACACTTTTCTTTAAATCTAAATTTTGTGCTCGAACTTTTTTTCATCCAATTATTGCGGTAGAACTTTTTTTTTTGTTCGGAACTTGTATTTTCGTCATTTTCTACTGTTAAATCATTGATTATATTACTCATATGACATGCATGTGACTTTTATTAAGGACAATTTTATCCTTTTAAAAAAATTATAAATTTATTTTCAAAATTTATCATGCTTCTTTCTTTCTAGTACTTTTATTAAGGCAATTATGCCCTTTAAAATTCCAAATTTATTTAAACAAATTTCTTTTTTCTTTGTCTCTTCTCCTCCCCTTTTCTTCCATATCCTCCGTCGAGCATTGCAATGGCTACCCCACACTTTGCTTCCCTCTTCTACTGTCAAAGAGTTAGCAAGTATTCATGATAATCAAATACAAAGCATTATAATTGGAGAAAAATATGTTATTTTACGAGACAAATTGAGAGAACAATGCAAGATTTTTATTTTTATTTTTTTAGATTATGAGACTTGTATAAAAATGAAGCAAGCAGGCTTGTATTCAAATAAGAACAAACCAAGCTTGAAGTTTTTTAGCTGGAGTTCGAACAGTATTCGAACACTATTCGAGTTAGTTCGATTAACGTTTGAATTCGAAATATTATTCGTGTTCGTTCGATTATTTGTTCGTAAATGTTCGTGTTCATCTCGTTTAATCTAATGAACCGAACTCGAATTGTTCGATTAGTTCGATTATTTTTATATTTTTATTTTAAAATATATAATATATAATATTATATATATATATAATAACATATAAAACACAATAATATACATAAATATTATATGTAAAAATAATATATAATATATAAAATTATAATGAAAAAATTACCCTTAATAAAATTGACATGCATGACACGTGACTAATAAAAATAAAAAATTAACAGTAGACAATAATGAAAGTGCAAGATCAGGACAAAAAAATAATTTAAGTGCACTAGTTGAACGGAAAAAAAAATGCAAAACTTGGGTTTCAAAAAAGTTTAAGTGCATTTGAAATACTTTGCCCTAATAATAATAATAATGGTAAATTTCACTAAACCCCTCCATTTTTTATTCAAAACACTAAACCCCTTTCATCTTATAATTGAATCAATATACCTCCTGATCTATTCAATTTTATCAAAATAATATAATTAGTAGTTTCAATTTCATTAAACCCTTTAAACTTTTCATGGAAAATAAACTTTCCCTCAATCTTTCAATTGTCTCGATATGCCCCTTCATCTTTTCAATTATTTTACTTAAATATAATTTTATTACAATTTATCATTTTTACTTAAGATAAAATCTTACTAAAAAAGAAAAAAATTATAAACTTTTTTATGTGTTTAAACATTTAAAGAGATTTTTTTGAATTTAATACATTAGAAAATTTAAAAGAGTTAGAGAAAAGGAAAAAATTGTTTTCTTTATAAAACAGTTCTTTTTTTTCTATTGTTTTTAATTTTTTAATACGTTTAGTTAAAAAAAATTCCCTCACATGTTCAAGCAAATAAAAAAGTTCATATAATTTTTTATTTTTTAATAATGTTTTATTTTAATTTATGAGAATAAAAAAATAAAAGATTAATTGACAAAAAAGAAAGAAGATAAATTGTAATAAAAATTATACTTAACTAAAATAATTGAAAAGATTAAATGAGCATCGAGACAATTGAAAGATTGAGGGGAGTGTTTTTATGAAAAGTTTAAGGGGTGTACTGATAAAATTGAATAGATCAAAGGGCATCTTGCTACAATTAAAAGATGAAGGGGGTTTAGTGATTTTGGATAAAAGATAAAGGGGGGTTTAGTGAAATTTAACATAATAATAATGTCATTCCAACCTCACACTGAATATATAACACCTAATTTAGAACAAGCTCAAGTTCACATCCATCCAAACTTGAGCTTCCTGATTTATCTTCAAGTAAATTAGCTTGTAGCCGTCAATTTTAGCCGAACCACGAACGCTCAGTATAAAACCCGACTATCAGCTTCCACCATAATACTAGTGAACTATCCAAAAATGACTCCGAATGCCTTCAACTTATTCATAACTATTAACTTTTATGTGCAATAAGAAGAAATGCGAAACAATCAGATACACAAATAGAATCAGAAAATGGTTTTGGCCTACAAACAAAAATCGCCAAGACCAACTACCAACAAATTAAATTCTGATTAAGCTTATCAATTAATTCTAATTTTCATAGCTTTTGTAATTGTACCACTTGAAAGCCGAATCCTTACTGCAAGCATGGATTAAACTAAATTAGACTTCAATATTCTAGTTAAGGTTTTACATTCTCCCTGATGAATTCCTCCAACTCAGCTATCTCGCCCTTCAAACCACTTGATTCTCCTACGATCACTTTGTTATGGCAGTGAGAGAATTTGAAAGGTTCCCCAGGTACACCAAGAGTATATTCATTGGAGACATCTGCTGTGGATATTGCAGTTCTTGATGCACGAAGCTTGTCACTACATGAAAGGAGAATAGAGCAGAAAAAGGTCAGAATGCAATGATTTAACTTCACTTTAGGCGAAGGTACAAGTCATGAACTTGTGAAAATTGCCTCCTGATGCTTGTCGCAGTTAAAGAGGATAACATGTATTAGAAGTTAAGAAAGATTAAAAAGAGATGATTTAAAACGGCAGGCCAATAGTGTTACTCCCTCTGTCCTTAATGATTTAACATCAAACATTAATACAAAAATTAAGAAGAAAGACTCTTGAGAAAGTTATCATATTTGGGGTTAGTTGCGGAGCCATATGAATTAGTGGATATTGTTAGTGAAATAACAAATGATAAATATATTTATTGTACTAAAGTAAGCATTCGCATTCAATTTCAGACGTCCTAAAAAAAAAATGTAAACATTCAATTCATGAAAAATGAAATATACTCAACTATCGTCCAAGCTAAAATCTTTAATGGCAAAAGTATATACGTGAAACTTGAACTTTCCACTTCTATCTAAAATTCCATTATTATTAAACTTTTTTTATCCAGATTTATCAGTCAAACTTTTTAAAAGTTACAACTTTTACAATTACGTTTAAAATTCTTTTATATTTTTATTTTCATCCATCACGTGCAATTTACGTTACTTCTAAAAATATTTTTGTCATTATATAAAACTAATAACAAAAATCAATAAGTGTCATTTTGTAAATCAATAATAAAATTTACATAAATAAAAATATATCAATAACTCTTGTTTACCATTTTTTTTATAAAGGCAAACTCAAATAAGTAAACAAAAATTATCGAAATATTTTTATTAATCTAAATTTTTAATTTTTATTATTGATTAACATTTAAAAGGTAGAAAAAAATGAAAAAAAAAATTTCTTAAAATTTTTATTGGTTTTATATGACAAATATTTTTAAAAAGTCAAATAAATTGCAATGACTAATAAAAATGATAATATAAAAAAAATATTTAAACATAAGTGCAAAAGTTCTAACTTTTAAAATATTTGAATGCTAAACTTAAAACAAAAAAGTTCAATAACATATGAAAATAGTTAAATAATAAAATTTTGAACAAAAGTGCTAAAGCTAAACTTTTTAAAAGTTCGAGTGGTAAAATTTAATTTTCAAAAAGTTAAAGTATACATACTTTTACCAATCTTTAATGGCCAGGGAAGGACTCAAGATTGAAGCATGGGGAACGGACAACCAACTATTCCCTCCTGTCTGACCTATAGTAAAAAATTTCTCATTTTATGTGTCTCATTAGGAAATCAAGGGTGAATTAATTATTAATTTTCCAAATTTAATGCTATTTAATGTTACTTTTTCCCAAACAAATTTAAATGCAAGCCATGTAAGGTGCTAGGAAATAGAAGTGCGAATATGAAAATTACCAGTAAGGAGTAAATAAATAGTTTTGAAAATTTAAAGTATACTTAATAGGGTGAGAGAAAAAATATATTGAGTCTTTATGGGTAATTAATTTGAAAATAAAAAATTGATTGAATTAACTAAAACCACTTTTTTTAATACTCGCATATTTGATTAAATGAGACAGAAAAATTGAATAGAGGCTTCATATATTCAATAATTTATAAAAAATAGTCACATTAAATTATAGTTTAAAATAAATACAAAATATACTATGTCATATGTAATATTGTGGGGAGCAAATATATTTTACTATTACACACACACATATGTAGTATCTTTTTAAAAAACCTTTGGGGGACCATGCCACCCTTGTACCTTAGCAGTTCCACCTCTGCTAATGGCATGACAGGTATGAGATGATTTTGTTAGCTGAAGTTGACAAGTTTGGAACGACTTGGACAATTAAAGTAGCAACTCATCAGATATGTGAAAACCCAATACAAACATGATCAACTTACATTTCTTTCTCCAGCTGTTTTCGGATAAAGTCCTTTGAGTGTGCCGAGGGTTTATCCACCTTGTTGCAGAGCAGTAGTACTGGAATCTTGCTCTTGACGACACTAGCCCTAGTCAGAAGATCATATAGGTACCTTGGCACATAAAGAAATGATGTCATGTTAATATCTCGAGCATAGGCCATTTGCACATATATGATGAGCATTTTACATATGCATGATAATACATCTATATATATATAAGGGGGGGAATTTTTTGGAGGATATACTCTGAAGCAGCACGACAGTTTGGCAAAAATTCTACACCATCAACAACAAAAACAATGCCTGCTGCTTTTGGCAAGAACTCATCTAGTTTGGTCTGGAGACGAGAATGCCCAGGAACATCAACAATGTGAACAGGCTTTATTTTTCCTGCCTGCAATTAAACCAAAACAAGGTCTAAATAAGGAGATCCAACAAATGAAAAGGGCGCCCAGAAGGAAGGTAGTAAGCTAGAGAATTCTTCTTTAAGACATATAGCACATATAATCTCCATCCAATTACCTAAACTTTTCAAGCAAGCTTTTCCAATAAAACCTATACACCACACATCTATGCTTCTAATAGAAATACATTACATTACCTTAGTCTTCTTGGAGTGCAGTATAAAAGTGCCTTCATTAGGTTCCATTGATGTCACAGTACCCAGATGACGAGAGCCATCCCGAAGCTGGTATAGACAACAGATGCCATTTCAACAGAGTCTTAATTGGTTGACATACACAAATCAAATTAATATTTAAGAGGACTAGAAACTAAATTTCCTCACAAATGCTTACTTGGTAGAAAAGAAAAGTTTTGCCACCTCCACTAAGTCCAGTAAGTACAATAGTATTAGGTGACTTGCGTTTGAACAGGCGAACTGCATTATTGAAAAAGAGAAAAACATACAAGAGCAATACCCATCATGAGAAAAGCCAACGAAAAGGATTAGTGACTTGAAACCAAAATCAATAACATTAAAGCAAAATTTTAGTCATAAAATCCAAAAATAAACAATACAGAGAAATGATTTTCTTAGGCAAGAAAGACTAACCAAACACATGAGATCCCAACTTCTAAAACTTGTCTGCACTACTACACATGCTAAATTGCCAGCAAAATCAAAATTAAATTTTATCATAATGAGTAACTTATCCTTAAATGACAAAAGGAATATGCCTCACGGCCAACAGCTCCCTCTACCTCCCTCCACGCAAAACTAAAAAGAAAAGGAAAAGGAAACAAGATATTAAATCAATGCTAAATTCATTAATATCATCTCAATTTGCAAATATTCCCTTCATTCGAAATTAAATGTCTACATTTAACTCAGTGTAAAAAGTAAGAGTTTTTTACCATAAGTGAGTTATCATATTATTATTGTTATTAATTTGATTAGTGATGAGACCATTGGTTAGTAGGATATAAATCCCTTAAATTAAGAAAATTGTTAGTGGAATTTTAAATGAAAAATAGGTTTATTTTAGGAAAATGGACATTCAATTCCAGACATCCCAAAATGAAAATGTGGACTTTCAATTTCGAACGTATTTACCATCATTATTCTTATAGACCCAAACATATCACGATCAAGGCACCCTCTTACAAAGTGCTTTTATTGCTAGTAACATCAGATGATAGCCACAAAGTGCAAGAGCAATTAAAACACTTAATCTAGTATAACTTTGCTTCCAGCAATTCAGGATTTGACATAGCATTTATAGATGTCATTGATGATTTCTATCATGAACTTTGTGAGTTGACTTTTGTTCTTGATTAGCTCCTCAGTCCTTATGGCATATCTCACAAACCATTATTCGGGAGAATTGTTATTCTATCAAAGACCATTTCAAGAAAACTATCGTCTGTTTGGCAAAGAATAGAAACTAAATCAACTAAAACATCCTATATGTGCAGCAAGCCAGAGACTCTTAGCTTAGGTAGCAATTCCACTTAATTAATAATGCACATTAACCTCCAAACTGCATTCAATACCATTTATTTATTGACACCATATGTCTAACATAATTTTATTTTTCACTTCAACTTTATACTTCAATTCTAACACTTACCCAAGATGTTGTGAGTTTTGCCTACTTTAATACACGGCTTCATATTTTAATGGAGAATATTAATCGCCAAACTACATTCAATAGCATATGTCAAATGAAAACATATGTTTATAATTTTCCTTTAAACCCGAATCTTATGCCCCAATTCTAATGCTTTTTTTCCAAAATGTCAAATTCTACTACTTAACCATGCAGCTTAGGTTTGACTTTACTGCACAAACCTGTTATGCTTGGACTCTTCATTTTTGGGTGATATACCCGTGTCAACACAATATGACACGGGTACTGGTATGGAACACGTACGGGATATGTTACTTGGGAAAAAGACATGGGTGACCGCGGTGATGGCTCCCGATTTTTTGTGATTGATTGTGGTTTTGTTGGCTTGTGTTTTGATGGGTGATGGATGCTAATTTGTTTTCTTATCTCTTGGGGAAACAACTCAGCCTCCATTAGCTCTTGTCCTTACAGCTGTATTTTGTTTTTGGCTAGGTGGCAGACTGGAATTTTTCTTAGTTCTTCTGTTCGTGTTGGTTGCTGCCTTTCGTAATTTCAGACAACTTTGCGTAATATAAAGTATTGTTGTCTTTCAAAAAAAAAAAAAAAATTCTCCATCCACCTTTTTTTTTTACTTTTAATTTTGTATATTTAATAAAGGTCTCCACATTTATCTTTTCCATATTAAATAATATAATTCCTTCCTTTTTGGGGTTTTTTTCCTTTTTATACACTAATTGTATTTCAGGGAAAATAATTTTAAAAAAATACAGAACTCTCTCTTGATGAACCAGAGTTGGAGACAATCATTTTAAATGATGATGAGGATTGGGGAAATACAAGCAATGTAATAGAGCTAATTTATATAATTTTAAAAAAAATTTGTATTAGTCATATCCCCATACGATGTCCAAAGTTTGGATCCTTTTTAGACATGTCCAAGTATCTTAGATTTTAGGGAAAAAAAGTTCCAACCTCTAGATATGTACCCATATCCGACACCAGTACCCAAGTCCGAGCAACATAGGCACAAACAAAATTGAACCAAATAAATAGTATTTATCATGTCTGCAGATTAGAAGACTAGAAGAGGATATAAAATGTAAAAGGTCCTTACTGATAAAGAGAAGGAATATTGTGAGTAAGACAACTCCAATAGCAGCATAAAGTTGATTTGGAGGTGTCCTCTGAATGAACTCCTCAACTTCTTTATGCAGCTTCTTCATATGAATCTTCAACTCTTCCTCTATTTTCTCCATATCCATCTTTTCAACTGTTCATATACATGAATTAACAAGCATAAGAAGAACTCACAAACAGAAGGATCATCATTGATAAAACAAGTGCTTGGATCATGTTCAATGTATTAAAGCCAATGCGCCAGTACAAAATCCCAATAACTTTTCAATTCATTTGCAAGGACAAGAATCTAGGATCTAACGGATGATGTGCTTGATATTGGTCATATACATGAGGTATTCAGACCCTATCCAAAGTACACAATAAAGCAAAAAGTAATTCTAGATTATGCGGAAACAATGCACACGCTTGCATGGAACTTCAGTCTATAGTCAAAGTTGTGTTTCGTAATAATGTGGGAGACGGGGAAAAGAATTCATGATGCAAAACAGAGAAGGGTCAAAGACTGGAAAGTTGTAGTGCAATATTGATTCTACAATCTAGCTTTAATTTAGAAATTGTAGTTTATGAGTTAATAGCTTAGAATATTTAGTTTAGTTCAGTTTGTGAGCCTTCTAGAGGTTAAGGGTATTTTAGTAATTTTCATGTTTGCAGCCCCTAGTCTCTTTAATTATTGTTGCACTTTAGTTTTATAGGGCATCAATCAAGGTCCTACATCAATTTGGCATCAAAGCAAGTAAATCCTGTTCTTTCTTCATAGTTCTATAAGTTTTTTTAGGTAGTTGTACGAACATTGTTCCTGAAGGTAAAATTGAGCAGCTTAAGCTACCTACATAGCATATAAGACAACCTAGATTAATAGAACATCTATTGCAAAGATGATCGGTAAGCTTAACTCACTACCCTCGTAATTATGTCATTCCTGTGATGTCATTTAAATAACTTCTACACATTCTATTGGTTCGTCCTTGGCTTTATAATCTAGAGGTGATGCATAACAGGAAGGAAAAAGCATCTTCAACTTTAATGAGAGGCAGGTTGTTCTGAAGTTGGTTCAGAGACAAAGAGGCATATTGAGCCAAAAAGCGTGAGAAACACGAGCTGAATATGAAACAAGAAGATTTGCAGTCCACTGTAACATCCCTAATTTTCCAAAAATACCCAAAATAGAAAATATAATAAAATAGGCAAGTCAAAGAGTAACCCTAATTTTAAAACAGTCAAAATTCCCAAATGATGAGTCAAAATCCCAAAAGTAACAGATTATAAATTTGAATCCAAAAACAATCCTTGCCAACATAAAATTATTTATACCAAATGAAACTAAAACCATAAACATAAATATTCTTAGTTCTAAAACATGAACATAATTTTAAACCAAATTCGAAATTTTTTTAAATACTGGTCATTCTCCATCCCCGCATCGCAATCCATTAGCCTATAAAAGATATTAAGAAAACGAAAAAACATGGGTTAAGTACAAAGTACTTAGTGGGAGCAATGTGGGACATATTATAATGATATACATATTTAAAAATATCATGTAAACATCAATGATCATTGCTTGTCATCGAGTCAAAGACTCCTGTTGAATCGGGCTAAGGTCCCTGTTTTATCGGACATAAGTCCCTGTTTTATCGGACCTAAGCCCCTGTTGTTTGATGACATATGCAATAGACATTTATATATTCAATTATAAAATCATTGCACACATATATCATAAAAGAATTTAAAAGTGCACAATTAATCATAGAATAAAATATCACATATAACATGTAAATATAAATGATTAAATAATTAAAACAAGGTTAGAACTCCCACCTCAAAAGCAGATATAAACGTGTGCTAAGTTGCGTGGAAAATCTAGCTCCCTAAGTCCTTATTTCCTACATTGAATGTATTCAATGAATTAGACATCGAAAGACAAAACTAAATATTCTATATAAAAGAAAAAGAATGACTTTTTGAAAGGTTAAAAGAAATATTTGGCATTTTGAAAAGGTTTGGGAACACTTTTGGAATATGAAAAAGGTAATTTTCGAGTTTGGAAAAGTTTTGGGTTAAACTGTAATTTTAAAAAAGTTCAGGGGTCAAACCGTAATTTTCGAAAGTTCGGGGACTAAAAACGAAATTTTTGAAAATATGGGTTGAAACAGAATTTCAATAAGTTTTGTGGTATAAAAATGGAATTTCTAAAAGAATCGGGTAAAAATATAATTTTTAAAAAGTTTGGGGTCAAATTGGAAATTCTAGAAAGATTTGGGAACTAATTTGGAAATTCTAAACATTTGTGGGTAAATATGTAAATTTCGTATCTGAATTGGGGTAATCTTAGGGTTTGTAAACTCTAGAGACCACTTTGCAAAAACTGGATAAGTTCTTGAAAGAATTACGAAAATGCCCCTCTATCCCCAAAACCCTAATTTTCTTCTTCTTCTTCCTCTTTTCCTAACCCTAGCCGCCAACCCTATCTCTTCCCACTCCAGCCGCCGCCGCCGCCCCCCCTACTGCCCACAACCGCCGCTGCTCCTCCCCCCTCTTCTTCCTCTCCCTTCTTCTTCTCTTCTCTTTCTTTCTTCTTCTCCTTTCTTCTTCTCTTCTCCTTCTTTCTTCTTCTCCCTTCTTCTTCTCCCCCCCTCTCTCTGAAACCCCTCTGCCCACCCCCTTTCTGTTTCTCCCTCCCCTTCTCTTGGCTCCCCCTTTTCCCTCTCCCTCCCTCTCTCGGTTTTCCCTCTGCCCGCCACCCCCAATTCTCGTTTTTTTTTTTTTTTTTTTTTTTTTCTCCTCCTCTGCCGCCCCACTGCCGCCCCTTCCACTTCCCAAAATAAAAAAAAACACTGAAATATGGGAGACTATGGTGGGAAAAATAAGAAAATAAAATTTTTGGCTTATCGCCGCCGCCGGCGGCCAGCCATGTGGCGGCGCCGGTGGTGGCTGCCAATCGGAAAATTAGAGAGAGCTTACCTCGGGATTTGTGATTATGAGGGAAAAAATGATTATTAAGTTAATCCCTATCTATTTATAGGTGTAAGAAAATAAATATTTAATGGGCCGGGTTAATTAATTAATTAAGTCCATTAGATAAATTTTTGGGTATTACATCCACTGAACGAGAAGTTGAATCAGAAGATGAAGACATATGGTCTGATTACTATTGTAGCTCCTTTAGCTTTCTTGATGATTAAAAAATATCCATTTGCAAACCCTTTAATTTGACTCCAACAAGTGAGTTTGATTTCTCAAAGGAAATTGGCAAGGATAACATGGTAGAAAGTGTTTGGGATGAAGGTGAAAGTGATTCTAAAAAGAGACACAGTAACTAGTCTCCAATAAGGCACTAAATCAGACAAAGAGGATGCATACAAGAGTTTGAAAAAGACATTGTTGAGAAGGCTACACAAACAGATTCCTTGGAATCTAACATATTGTTTGGTTCAAAAGAGAAGAGGGGAGGGGAGATAAAATTCCCTTGTTTGGATTGCAAGGGGTGGGGAAGGGAAATTGTAATAAATTGACCATCATACCCCCTATAACATCCTACATCCTTCAGCCGTTGCAACTTTAGAGTTCCTAAAATAAAATTTCATCCGTTGGCCAAAGAAAAAATAAAAGCAGAAAATGAAATCAAAAGGGACTAGGAGGAAGAACATACCGTGAGGAAATTTTAAAGGTACAAGTACTTACAAGGATATGTAAACCCAGATTAGAACTCAAGTTGTAACTTGTAAGGTGGTCTGTAAGTTTTAGATTTAAAGGGTTCTTATGGTTAGGACATCCAAATGCACATTGTACATTTGTTATGAATATCATAGGAGTCAATCAATCCTAAGATCTAAGGTAAAACTCAAAAGAAATTAGGATAACATACATAAAAGTATAATTGTAAAGATACGTAGTAAAATTAGGAACAGAAATATTCAAATGGGAAAGTAGTGAAAAATTGAAATGAAACGGACGAAGTAACATTTTTTTTTTCAATTAGATATGCTATTAGTTTATTGACTATTAGTACATTAATAATATTAATTTAACTAATAGATGCCTCATGGAATGGGATCGAATCAGGTAAGTTATTAATTTGAGTTGGTCGAGTACGTAAATGTTTGGCAAATTAGAGTATATCTATTGAATTTCAGTTGGTCGAATCAGGTGTTGAAGATATCTATTTAACCGTAGGAATAGAATATTATGAGGAGGAAAGTACCTATAAAACAGAAAAAGACTTGGAAATGAATATTTTGATATCTCAAATTAGTTGAAGGCTTCAAAGAATAGAGGCGTGAGAGAGATAGATAGAAAACAAGTTTTACTTGCTCTTTGTTGTATGCTGTTTTAGGTTGTGTCCTCTCTGTACATGTGATGTTTATATATCGTTTTCATTTTTTATTTTTCTATTTTGGAAAGGATATAGTATATCTTTGTCATTGGTACCCAAAAATATATCTCTTTGATACATGTTCTTTCTCTTCTCAAATACTTATCACAAAATGAAAATTCAATATTAAAAATTTAAATTTATATAATTATTTAATAAAAAAACTCTTTCTTAAATATTTTTAATATTAAATAGGTTTGACTAATTTTCTCTATTTTCTAATTAATTCATATAATACGCTTTACTTTTTTTTTCCCATAAAGTAAGTAATAGTTAAATGAAAGTAAAATACTTCATTAATGTGTGTAATTTCTTTCAATATCTTATATTTTGGGATGTAGAGTGTAGTTAGAATTAAACTCCTTTTACTAATACTCCCTTAATTTTTGTAATTGTAGCAAAATACACTTTCATCTGTCTCTGACTCCATTTTTTGCTAGTATATATCTCATCCATAAAAGATTAAAAGAAACATCATTCATGGGGTCGTTTCTTAATTGGTGGGCAATTTTTAGCATCATTAATTGGTATTTTTTGTATTTGAAAATGATAGTAAGATTCTCAAGCATGGAAAACTTGTTTAATTCCACTGCCCAGTGAGTTTATTCGAAGATAGTGAGAGACTTACAAGACCACGAATATTAAACAGGAATTCAGGAAATGGTCCTAAATGGTTGCTACTCAAGCCAATACTTGTTCATAACTATTCACTTTTATGTGCAATAAGAAGAAATGCGAAACAATCAGATACACAAATAGAATCAGAAAATGGTTTAGGCCTACAAACAAAAATCGACAAGACCAACTACCAACAAATTAAATTCTGATTGAGCTTATCAATTAATTCTAATTTTCATAGCTTTTGTAATTGTACCACTTGAAAGCCGAATCCTTACTGCAAGCATGGATTAAACTAAATTAGACTTCAATATTCTAGTTAAGGTTTTACATTCTCCCTGATGAATTCCTCCAACTCAGCTATCTCGCCCTTCAAACCACTTGATTCTCCTACGATCACTTTGTTATGGCAGTGAGAGAATTTGAAAGGTTCCCCAGGTACACCAAGAGTATATTCATTGGAAACATCAGCTGTGGATATTGCAGTTCTTGATGCACGAAGCTTGTCACTACATGAAAGGAGAATAGAACAGAAAAAGATCAGAATGCAATGGTTAACTTCACTTTAGGTGAAGGTACAAGTCATAAAATTGTGAAAATTGCCTCCTGATGCTTGTCGCAGTTAAAGAGGATAACATGTATTAGAAGTTATGAAAGTTAAAAACAGAGGATTTAAACGGCAGACCAATAGTGTTACTCCCTCTGTCCTTAATGATTTAACAACAAACATTAATACAAAAATTAAGAAGACTCTTGAGAAAGAGAAAGTTATCATATTTGGGGTTAGTTGATGAGGGAATTAGTGAAATAATAAATGCTAAATCTATTTATTGTACTAAATTAAACATTTAATTTCTAACATTCTAAAATAAAAATATAAACACTCAATTCCTAAAAAAAAAAAAAATATATATATATATATATACTCAACCATCTTTGAAGATTTTTAAAGACAAATTTTAAATTCTTTTATATTTTTATTTTCATCCATAAAAAAACGTGACTTCGAAAAATATTTTTATCATTATATAAAATCTATAAAAAAAATTTTGATTATTGTTTACCATTTTTTTTATCAACGCAAACTCAAATAAGTACACAACAATTATCGATATATTTTTATTATTGATTTACATTTTTATTATTGATATATTAAAATGATAATATAAAAAAAATTAAAAATAAGGGCAAAAATTAAACTTTTAAAATGTTTGAATTCTAAACTTGAACAAAAAAAATTCAATAATATATGAAAATAGTTAAGTAACGAAATTTTGAACAGAAATGCTAAAGCTAAAATTTAAAAAGTTTGATAGCTAAAATTGAATTTTCAAAAAGTTAAAAGGTTAACATACTTTTAACAATCTTTAATGGCCAGGGAAGGACTCAAGATTGAAGCATGGGGAGCGGACAACCAACTATTCCCTCCTGTCTGACCTATAGTAAAAATTCTCATTTTATGTGTCTCATTAGGAAATCAAGGGTGAATTAATTCTTAATTTTCCAAATTTAATGCTATATAATGTTATTTTTTTCCCAAACAAATTTAAATACAAGCCATGTAAAGCGCTAGGAAATAGAAGTGCGAATATGAAAATTATCAGTAAGGAGTAAATAAACTTGATAAACTTGATAGAGTGAGAGAAAAAATATATTGAGTCTTTATGGGTAATTAATTTGAAAATAAAAAATTGATTGAATTATCTAAAAACCACTTTTTTTAATACTCGCATATTTGATTAAATGAGACAGAAATTGAATAGAGGCTGTTTATTAAATTTCATATATTCAATAATTTATAAAAAATAGTCACATTAAATTATAGTTTAAAATAAATACAAAATATACTATGTCACATGTAATATATTATCTGGGGTTAATTTAAAATTTTATGGGGAGCAAATATATTTTACTATTAAACACCCACACATATAATATCTCTTTTTAAAAAACCTTTGGGGGACCATGCCACCCTTGTACCTTAGCAGTTCCACCTCTGCTAATGGCATGACAGGTATGGGATGATTTTGTTAGCTGAAGTTGACAAATTTGGAACGACTTGGACAATTAATGTAGCAATTCATCAGATATGTGAAAACCCAATACAAACATGGCCAACTTACATTTCTTTCTCCAGCTGTTTTCGGATAAAGTCCTTTGAGTGAGCCGAGGGTTTATCCACCTTGTTGCAGAGTAGTAGTACTGGAATCTTGCTCTTGACAACACTTGCCCTAGTCAGAAGATCATATAGGTACCTTGGCACATAAAGAAATGATGTCATGTTAATATCTCGAGCATAGAACATTTACATATATGATGAACATTTACATATGCATGATAACATATATATATATATATATATATAAGGGGGGGAATTTTTTGGAGGATATACTCTGAAGCAGCACGACAGTTTGGCAAAAATTCTACACCATCAACAACAAAAACAATGCCTGCTGCTTTTGGCAAGAACTCATCTAGTTTGGTCTGGAGACGAGAATGCCCAGGAACATCAACAATGTGAACAGGCTTTATTTTTCCTGCCTGCAATTAAACCAAAACAAGGTCTAAATAAAAAGATCCAACAAATGAAAAGGGCACCCAGAAGGAAGGTAGTGAGCTAGAGAATTCTTCTTTTAAGACATATAGCACATATAATCTCCATCCAATTACCTAAGCTTTTCAAGCAAGCTTTTCCAATAAAACCTATACACCACACATCTATGCTTCTAATAGAAATACATTACATTACCTTAGTCTTCTCGGAGTGCAGTATAAAAGTGCCTTCATTAGGTTCCATTGATGTCACAGTACCCAGATGAGGAGAGCCATCCCGAAGCTGGTATAGACAACAGATGTCATTTCAACAGAGTCTTAATTGGTTGACATACACAAATCAAATTAATATTTAGGAGGACTAGAAACTAAATTTCCTCACAAATGCTTACTTGGTAGAAAAGAAAAGTTTTGCCACCTCCACTGAGTCCAGTAAGTACAATAGTATTAGGTGACTTGCGTTTGAACAGGCGAACTGCAATATTGAAAAAGAGAAAAACATACAAGAGAAATACCCATCATGAGAAAAGCTAACGAAAAGGATTAGTGACTTGAAACCAAAATCAATAACATTAAAGCAAAATTTTAGTCATAATATCAAAAAATAAACAATACAGAGAATGATTTTCTTAGGCAAGAAAGACTAACCAAGCACATGAGATCCTAACTTCTAAAACTTGTCTGCACTACTACACATGCTAAATTGCCAGCAAAATGAAAATTAGATTTTATCATACTGAGATAACTTATCCTTAAATGACAAAAGGAATATGCCTCACGGCCAACAGCTCCCTCTATCTTCCTCCATGCAAAACTAAAAAGAAAAGGAAAAGGAAACAAGATATAAAATCAATCCTAAATTCGTTAAGAACATCTCAATTTGCAAATACTATCTTCGTCTGGAATTAAATGTCTACATTTGACTTAAAGTAAAAAGTAAAGAATTTTTTTACCGCAAGAGAGATATGGCATTATCCTTGTTATTAATTTGGCTAGTGGTGAGACCATTAGTTAGTAGGATGTAAATCCTTTAAATTCCGGAAGGAAAGAGTATTTACCATCATTATTCTTATAGACCCAAACATATCACAATCAAGGCATTCTCTTACAAAGTGCTTTTATTGCTAGTAACATCAGATGATAGCCACAAAGTGCAAGAGCAATTAAACCACTTAATCTAGTATAACTTTGCTTCCAGCAATTCAAGATTTGACAGAGCATTTATACATGCCATTGATGATTTCTATCATGAACTTTGTGAGTTGATTTTTGTTCTTGATTAGCTCCTCAGTCCTTATGGCATACCTCACAAACCATTATTCAGGAGAATTGTCATTAGATCAGAGACCATGTCAAGAAAACTATCGTCTGTTTGGCAAAGAATAGAAACTAAATCAACTAAAACATCCTATATGTGCAGCAAGCCAGAGACTCTTAGCTTAGTTAGCAATTCCTCTTAATTAATAATGCACATTAAGCTCCAAACTGCATTCAATACCATTTATTTATTGACACCATATGTCTAACATAATTTTATTTTTCACTTCAACTTTATACTTCAATTCTAACACTTACCCAAGATGTTGTGAGTTCTGCCTACTTTAATACACGGCTTCATATTTTAATAGAGCATATTAATCACCAAACTACATTCAATAGCATATGTCAAATGACAACATATGTTTATAATTTTCCTTTAAACCCGAATCTTATGCCCCAATTCTAACTCTTTTTTCCAAAATGTCGAATTTTACTACTTAACTATGCAGCTTAGGTTTAACTTTACTGCACAAACCTGTGATGCTTGGACTCTTCATTTTTGGGTGATATACCCGTGTCGACACGATATGACACGGGTACTGGTATGGAACACGTACGGGATCTGTTACTTGGGAAAAAGACATGGGTGACGGCAGTGATGGCTCCCAACTTTTTGTGATTGATTGTGGTTTTGTTGGCTTGTGTTTTGATGGGTGATGGATGCTAATTTGTTTTCTATTCTCTTGGGGAAACAACTCAACCTCCATTAGCACTTGTCCTTACAGCTGTATTTTGTTTTTGGCTAGGTGGGTGACTGGAATTTTCTTAGTTTTGTTCGTGTTGGGGTTCCTTATATATAAAGTATTGTTTTTCAAAAAACAAAAATTATCCATCCACCTTTTTTTTTTTTTTTACTTTTAATTTGGTACATTTAATAAAGGTCTCCACATTTATCTTTTCCATATTAAATAATATACTTCCTTCCTTTTTGGATTTTTTCCTTTGAATCCACTAATTGTATTTCAGGGAAAGGGAAAATAATATTAAAAAAATACAGAACTCTCTCTTGATGAACCAGAGTTGGAAACAATCATTTTAAATGATGATGAGGATTGGGGAAATACAAGCAATGTAATAGAGCTAATTTATATAATTTTAAAAAAAAATTGTATCAGTCATATCCCCATACCATGTCCAAAGTTTGGATCCTTTTAGACATGTCCAAGTATCTTAGATTTTAGGGAAAAAAAGTTCCAACCTCTAGATATG
The DNA here is from genome assembly GCA_019593545.1 of Apocynum venetum. Lineage (NCBI taxonomy): Eukaryota > Viridiplantae > Streptophyta > Magnoliopsida > Gentianales > Apocynaceae > Apocynum > Apocynum venetum. The sequence goes on from SRSM01000489.1 coordinate 73,648, forward strand.
TACCCATATCCGACACCAGTACCCAAGTCCGAGCAACATAGGCACAAACAAAATTGAACCAAATAAATAGTATTTATCATGTCTGCAGATTAGAAGACTAGAAGAGGATATAAAATGTAAAAGGTCCTTACTGATAAAGAGAAGGAATATTGTGAGTAAGACAACTCCAATAGCAGCATAAAGTTGATTTGGAGGTGTCCTCTGAATGAACTCCTCAACTTCTTTATGCAGCTTCGTCATATGGAACTTCAACTCTTCCTCTATTTTCTCCATATCCATCTTTTCAACTGTTGTTCAAATACATGAATTAACAAGCATAAGAAGAACTCACAAACAGAAGGATCATCATTGGTAAAATAAGTACTTGGATCATGTTCAATGTATTAAAACCAATGCGCCAGTACAAAATCCCAATAACTTTTCAATTCATTTGCACGGACAAGAATCTAGGATCTAATGGATGATGTGCTTGATATTGGTCATATACACGAGGTATTCAGACCCTATCCAAAGTACACAATAAAGCAAAAAGTAATTAATTCTAGATTATTGGGAAGCAATGCACACGCTTGCATGGAACTTCAGTCTATAGTCAAAGTTGTGTTTCGTAATAATGCGGGAGACAGGGAAAAGAATTCCTGATGCAGAACAGATAAGGGTCAAAGACTGGAAAGTTGTAGTGCAATATTGATTCTACAATCTAGTTTTAATTTAGAAATTGTAGTTTATGAGTTAATAGCTTAGAATATTTAGTTTAGTTCAGTTTGTGAGCCTTCTAGAGGATAAGGGTATTTTAGTAATTTTCACGTTTGCAGTTCCCAGTCTCTTTAATTATTATTGCACTGTAGTTTAATAGGGCAGCAATCAAGGTCCTACATCATTTTGGCATCAAAGCAAGTAAATCCTGTTCTTTCTTCATAGTAATATAAGTTTTTTTAGGTAGTTGTACGAACATTGTTCCCCCAAGGTAAAATTGAGCAGCTTAAGCTACCTACATAGCATATGAGATAACCTCGATTAATAGAACATCTATTGAAAAGATGATTGGTAAGCTTAACTCACCACACTCGTAATTATGTCAATCCGGTGATGTCATTTAAATAACTTCTACACATTCTATCGGATCGCCCTTGGCTTCATAATCTAGAGGTGATGCATAACAGAAAGGAAAAAGCATCTTCAACTTTAATGAGAGGCAGGTTGTTCTGAAGTCGATTCAAAAACAAAGAGGCATATTGAGCCAAAAAGCATAAGAAACACGAGCAGAATATGAAACAAGAAGATTTGCAGTCCACTGAACGAGAAGTTGAACCAGAAGATGAAGACATATGGTCTGATTACTATTGTAGCTCCTTTAGCTTTCTTGGTGATTAAAAAAATATCCATTCGCAAACCCTTTAATTTGACTCCAGCCAGTGAGGCTGATTTCTCAAAGGAAATTGGCAAGGATAGCATGGTAGCAAATTTTTGGGATAAAGGTGAATGTGATTCGAAAAGGAGACACAGTAACTAGTCTCCAATAAGGTACTAAATCAGACAAAGAAGATGCATACAAGAGTTTGAAAGACATTGTTGAGAAGGCTACACAAACAGATTCCTTGGAATCTAACATATTGTTTGGTTCAAAAGAGAAGAGGGGAGGGGAGATAAAATTCCCTTGTTTGGATTGCAAGGGGTGGGGAAGGGAAATTGTAATAAATTGACCATCATACCCCCTATAACATCCTACATCCTTCAGCCGTTGCAACTTTAGAGTTCCTAAAATAAAATTTCATCCTTTGGCCAAAGAAAAAAAAGCAGAAAATGAAATCAAAAGGGACTAGGAGGAAGAACATACCATGAGGAAATTTTAAAGGTACAATTACTAACAAGGATATGTAAACCCAGATTAGAACTCAAGTTGTAAGGTGGTCTGTAAGTTTTAGATTTAAAGGGTTCTTATGGTTAGGACATCCAAATGCAAATTGTACATTTGTTATGAATATGATAGGAGTCAATCAATCCTAAGATGTAAGGTAAACCTCAAAAGAAATTAGGATAACATAGAAGCTGTCCATAAAAACCAAATAACATAAAATTGTTTATGGATCAGTACAACTGGATAAATACCTATAGACTTTGTTTCACAGTATTTTTTTCTGTTTTCTTAATTTATTAGTACTAATAAACAAAAAGCCTAATGGATCACCTTGTTATCTGCCAAAACTTACAAAAGAAATAAGTTCTATAATCTACAGAGAAAACAAAGGAATATGATGGACAAATATATGCCTGCGGAGCATTGATTATCATTATAGTTATTACAATAACTTAGCCAGCCAGATAATCAGATGGAGAAGCACAGCTAGACAACAAGCCAAGCAGCTATTTTACTATATTCTCCTTGAGATCAATGATGCAAATGCCTCAATAATTTGAAACAAACACTCACAAATTTGATTGGGCAACTAAACTAATTCCAAATTCAAGTAATGTTTGGTTTCTCTTTTTCCAGTCATTTTTTCCCCCTTCTTTTGCAAAATAATGGAGGAAAGAATGATTAATGCAACAAATTTCTGTTACTGATCAGTTTCTTTCTGAAACTAATAGCCTTCAACTTTCAGATACTTTCTTTGTTGTTTTTGCAAGTACTTCTTAATATCAACTATCTACTATATATACATACATATATATATATATATATATATATATATATACACACACGTTTGTTTTGCAAGGAGAAGAGGAAATGGTAGATTTGGAACTTAATATTAAATTTGGTATTGTTTTCAATATCCTTAATAAGTGTTCAAATGTCTAAAATGAAACTTAATATGAAACGGAGAAAGTATATTTTAAGAATAGATATAAATAACAATCAATCAGATAACAAAGGAAAAAAAAGGAACCATAAGACTGATATTTTATTGAAGCATAGAATGTACTACTACTATTTTACCAATGCTGAATTTGAAAATTACGACGACTGCAGCATTTTGAATATTGCTGCATAATTCTGAAAATCCACCCTGTATGAATCGAAAAATCCTAGAGAAACAACCTTGACTAACATAAGATTCCCCAAACCCTAATTCTGAGTATTATTTTCTGGATAGCAGTCTTTCTCTGCCCTTTGTACAAACAATGTGTTAAGGACCTAACGCTGGCTGCAATTTTTCAAAGCTCTTGAATGATGATCTTTAAAGGGGATGATGAAAGGGGATCACATTTGAATTAATCCTTTGCAACCATAAAAACAAAAAAGGGTGTACCACTCCAAAAGTATGTTGCATCAAAATCTTACTCCTATAGATAACCAGACTCTGACAGATTAAGAGAGTTAAAATGGCTCAAGAAATTAGTGACACAGATACATGAATTACTAATCGAGCAAGCATTCACAAATATAAACTGAAGGGAAAGTGTAGAAATTATAAAAATGTAAAAGTATTTAACATCAACAGAAACTCAGAAAACCCATAAAAATACATGTCCATTTTTAAGAAAAACCACTCAAATACCTCTTATCTTTTTAGAAAGTTCTTCAACTCTTCTCCTAGATCCCCAGCTCGACACTTTATTCCTCAATGGATTGTACCGCAACCCCCTTGAAAACCCTAGCCGAGTTCTTTCTAAGCTGAGAAAATTTCTTCGTATCTCAAAAATGTTCTGCCTTCTCTTTTTTTTCCATTTTTCTTTTTCGTTTATTAAGGATTAATTGTATAACTCTGGTTTCTTCTCCCTGTAGAAAGAGGAAACCCTTCGCCTACCCAATCACGGAAAGGAATCGGGAACGGTTTCTCAGCGATTGCGAATGATGAGGAAATAAGCAAGAGCTCAAAAACGGGTCTCCCGACCCGGATATACCGGCCCAATCGGACCAAGAGCCAAATTCAGGCCGGATCAAAACTAAACCGGGCCTGAATGCTGTGGCCCGGCCCAATTACTTTCTCTCTTTTTTTTTGTGGAAAACAATTTGTTAATGCTAAACGACACATGACAAGATGATATCATAAAGACCAACAAATTGAACTTTGCAGTGCCCAAAGAGTCAATCCAGAACATTCTCATGTTTTAAGAGCTTTAAATCACCCAGAGAAGCTCTAATTACAGTAAACCTCAAGAAACAGGAAAGCTATTATAATAAACCTCAAGAAACATGAAAGTTATTCTTCACAATTTCGTTTCTTTTGTGGACAAATAGTCACCAATTTACATGTCCCTCTGTCTGTCTAGTGTCTATTCTGTCTCCAAAAAAAAATCGAGAACAAGGAAACAAATCAGGAAAACTTATTTTATCAGAAGAAAATTAAGGTCATCCGTGATTCGCTATATCATTTTAACCCTAACTTCTTCAATTCAACACTTACAAGAAACATCAACTAATCAAAGAAATTATCATCATCATAAAACTTTATAGTGAAATCACCATCAAAGAAATTAGGTGTTTATAATTACCTAAAGTCTTGAAGCTTGAAATTGGTGAGCCGGGTAGAGGAGAGGGGCGGCGGGATTGGCCGCGGTTGGTAGAGGCAAAATTAAGAGATGGATAAGGTGAAAAATTTTGGGATTTAGGGAAAAGAAAAGAAGGGCTTTTGTTAGGTGAATCTCTGAAGGATGATGATGATATGTATATGGGGATGGTGTGCAATGTGCGGAGTGAAAGAGAAAGGAATTGAGTTAGCTCAGAACAGAGAGAGATGGAGAGGAGGAGTGGAACCGTAAAAGAGAGAGGAGAGGGAAAAGAAGAGGAACCTCAAGCTGGTGAAAGCCCTGAAACTCTTTTTTTTTCTTTTGTTTTTTGAGGAACTGAGCCCACTAGTATTGGAACGGAGGGCCGGATGCATGCAACGACTTAATAAGGTAATAGGAAGATGTGATAAATTATGAATCATAAACCATACTATAAAATTGGAAATGCAACGACTTTTATAAATTATATTAGTATGAACATTTATGTTGTGATTATTTTGTATATTTATTTTAACTTTTTATAAATATAAAGTAGAAATAAATTATAGTAGTATTTGAACACTGAATAAGTGAAAAATCATTGGTATAATATTATATATATATATATATATATATATTCATTAATTATGTTATTTTTACAATATTTTATTCTATTATGTTTTCTAGAGTTACAAAATACGTACATCCCCTTAAAAAAGAAAAAAATATACCCAACCCATACCATCTGCAAAACACTGGCGCCCGAAGCTGCACAAGTTTGAGGTTAGAGTTCATCTTCCTTACTTTGAGGTATAACATCTGAATCAATATCATTTTTTTCATGGGGTTTCGTTGAAAATTTCTGGCCTTCTGTGTTTGATTGATGTGCAAATGTGATATGGGAAATCTGATTTTTTTTTTCTTTCTTTATTTTCTATTGTGTGTGGATTTCAGATGATAAATGAAGCAATAATGGCATCGAAGAAGAGAATTGGATCCAGTCAGTACACAATCGCCAAGTTCATTGAAGAAAATCAAAAGGATTTGCCATTCATTTCCAGAAGCTTTTGCTGGTTCAGTTGAAGAAGCTTGTTGCCTCAGGTAAGCTCACGAAAGTGGAGAATTCTTTCAAACTCTCTGCAATCCAAAAGCCAGCCTCTGCGGGATCTAAGAAGCCAAAAGTGTCTGTGAAGGCAAAGAAAGAGCCCACAAAGAAGGTCGCTCCAGGTAGTGGGGTAAAAAACCCAACGCTACCCACCTTTGGGAAGCCAAACGGCAGTAGAAGTTGTTGCAGCACCAAGTCACCATCCAGAGGAAGAAGTTTCTTCCACTTTGTACTTGGAGACATATTGGGTTGATTTAGATGGTATGAGTCGGGGGGTTTTTTTTTTTCTTTTTTTTAGGGGATGTATGGATTTGATAGTAATTATATAAAATTGAATAGAGAAGCCATATTTCAATTAAAAGATGAAGGTATAAGTCTATTTTTTGATAAAAGATTAGTGGGTGTTTAGTGAAATTAACTCATATATAAGGATTACTAATGCAGTATCACATTTAATAAATGCGCACATTTATTACTATGAAATGTAAAAAATGCTCTTATTACAAATTGAAAATAGTTATGTACGGTAATTTAAATCGCGTCTTTTATAATGTTCTTTAGATTTCGAAATCGTATTTTTTAAAATAATGTCTGACTGTCAAAGCGGTGGCTCCTATAGTAATGAGTAACTCTCCTAATCGCATCTTAAATAATGATTTCTGACTTTGTAACTTGCGCATTGATTTTTTTTTACAATCATTTTTTAATAAGAATTTTATTATCCATTTAAGATTATTTAAGATGATCTCAGTGATTTAGAGAATTAAATATAACATGCATTTACTTTTTTACTACACTCTTTGATTAAAATATCATAAATGCTCTTGATTATAAAAACAATTCAACATCTTTCTCTAAACACACCAATTTTTATGTTTTAATATTCAATAAATAGTTGATTTGTATGTACTTTGATTATTAAATTCAACTTTTTTTTCTCAAATTCGCTAAACTCAACATCCTCAAGCGAAAATTTAAAGAAAAGCATGCGACTACTCAGACCAGGACCAAACCCATAACGTTTGACTTTCAAGAACACAATGACTCCAAAAGCCACACATTATTTTTTGGACCGTGACTCTTGCAACTGCTGGTCGCTAAGAATTTATTACTATTCTTAATAAATTCTTTTTTATCTTATTATTAATATATATATAAATATATAATCTTAATATAAATATATTTTTAATATATATATATTAATATATAATATTAATATATTGAGATTTTTTTAGTGAGTTATCATACAAATCAAAAAATACTTTCAAGATAAGTAAAGTGTCATAATTAATATATTAAATTAAAAAATACATACAAAAATGCAAATGGCATAAATGCCCTTGCATATTAAAAAAAAAAAACCTATTTTGATCCATTAAAGATTTTTTGCAGTACATAGTACATTCCAGATTTGCCAGTGAAATGGTTGTTCTTTTCATTTTCAAGACAATGCGAATTATAGATTAAGAGGAGAATGACCAGGACCAAACTTCTCACATTTTAGCCTCTTTTACAATGATTCCTTCTCACTCTGGGATGCATTCCAAAAACCTTTATGAGAACCTTATCAACTTGCCAACTAAAATAGTTCCTCCACCGACTGCAAAGCAAAAGAGGGCCTATAGCGATCCTAAGGCCAAGCACAAATCCAGCTTCAGCACTTATGAGAACAAGTCCCCATTTAATCTTCACATCAGAGTCAAAGAACTTTCCTTCTAGAGTTGGTGAACGAGGTGTACCTAAACTTTTATCATCTCTGCAGCCAACACTTAAAGGTTTACCACATAATTCTTTGTTCCCCTTAAAAGATGCTTCTGAGAATGTTTGAAATTGAGTTCCCCCGGGAATTGCACCCTCTAACACATTAAATGAAAGGTTCAAATATGAGAGGAATGTCAATCTTGCAAGTCCTGTGGGGATATAACCAGTAAGCTTGTTTTGGGACAAGTCCAATGATTCCAACTCTTTCAGATTTCCAATAGATGATGGAATTTGGCCTGTGAGGGCATTGCTTGATATGTTAAGAATGTAAAGTGCAGTCAGTTGTCCTATCTCTCCTGGTATCACACCTTGGAACATGTTGCTTGAGAAGTCAATTGAAGTGAATATGGTTAATATCTTCACCAGCTCCAACTGCTGACCTTTGCTTACTACTGCCACTTTATCCTGGTAGTATAATTTTGATATAGAAAGAAACTCAAAACGAAGGTGAGTGGGCAATGAAACTTCCTCGTTAGCATCTGACATCGCCTTCCAGCTCAAAAAATATTCCGAGGGCAGATTACCAGAGAAGTTGTTATAAGCAAGATCAAGAATTTGGAGACTCTTCCACAAGTTTGTGGCGTTTGAGCACCTAATTGGTCCATGAAGCATGTTGGATCTCAAAACAAGAATCCGCAAGTTGGACAAACTCATTAACCAGCAAGGGAACTTGTCATTGATCTGATTTATTCCTAGGTTTAGAACCTCCAAGCCAGTGCAGTTCACCAAAGACCTTGGTACCTGTCCTTCAAACATGTTATTGTTCAAATCAAGTGTCTGCAGAGCACAATCATGCGAGAAGCTTTCACGTATAGGACCCTTTTTTTTGTTCCCACTTAAATTTAACACCCCAAGGTCTATGCTCACGTTGAATAGACATGCAGGACTTTCTCCATCCAAGCTATTATAAGATAGATCCAATACTTTAAGGAAGGAGGCACTGCACATTGACAGAGGCAGATTACCTACAAGCTCATTGTGGGAAAGAGAGAAGAAGATGGTAGAGGCAAGGTAATTCCCTATGTCAGCTGGGATGGTGGAATTGAAACTATTGAATGAGTAATCTACATAAGCAGCTGAAGGGGGCAAAAGGGGAAGTGGCCACGTAAGCATGTTAGAGTGAAGGTCAATAGCAAACATCCAAAGCGAGCTTTTATCAGGAAAAGGCTCTTCAAAATCGATCAGCAAGTTATGAGAGAGGTTTACATTTTGGGCATTCCAAATCCAATTGGGGATTTTACCTTGAATTCGATTGTTTGATAGATCTAAATCGTAAAGCCTCACATGGTTTCTGAGACTGGGAAACATCTGTAAATTGCAAGATGCCAACTTCAACTGGGCAATCCTAGATGGTAACAGGGTAAAGCTGTTGTTGCTTGGAGATATTGACAGTTTGTTATATGAAAGATCCAGATGCGTTAGCATTTGTAAACTTTGTAGATTAGTCAGCTCTACAGTGCCATTGAAATTATTGAAAGAGAGGTCAAGAACACTGAGATTTTGGAGTTCATAGATTGACATGGGTATTGGCCCTTCTAATTTGTTACTGCTCAAATCAATTGAAACTAATGGAGAGGAAGATGCATTTGGAAATTCATGTAACACACCAGAGAATTGATTGGAAGAAAGTTGCAATACTTGCAGAAATTGCAAGGCAAACAATGATGGTGGAAGTGTACCTGCCAAAGAATTATGACGCAGATTTGCTTTTGCAAGATTCCTCAGCTGACCAAAGTTAGGTAAGGAACCAGTAAGCATGTTATCTGAGAGATCCAAATATTCAAGCTGACTAAGATTTTCAAATGAAAATGTGATAGCCCCTGTGAAGTTGCACCTCGAAAGATCTAGGATGGACAACTTATGGAGATTGCCTATGGAATGTGGTAAACCTCCTGACATATTTGTGCCCAGAAGGATAATGGTCTGGAGAGACATATTCTGGGGGAACTCAGGCAAAGATCCTTGAAGAAGAGGATTTCGGAAACGTCCAGGTACTCAAGTGACCTTAAAAGGAATAACTTCTCTGGTAATTTTCCTAGAATTTCACAATTGCCAAGGTTCAGTGACTTCAGGTTCGAAAAATGAACAAAGTGTTCTGGAAAAGGAGCAGAAAAATTGTTCGCCCCAAGCCTAACTACTGACAGATACTTCAGTCTTAGAAGGGAAACATCAGGAGGGCCAAAAAGATAGCAGTTTGATAAGCTTAGTAGTCTCAAATTTGGCAATGAAGAAGACAATACATTAGACCACTCACTTCCCTGATAAGAAATATTTAAGCCATCAAGACGTAACTCTTGAAGTTTTGAGATATTACGTACCAGCTGAAGTTCTAACAAATTTGATAGACTCGACAGATTCAAGCTCAATAGCTTTGTCATGTGTGATATCTCAACTGGTACTTGACCAATGAAGCCGGAGTTCGACAAGTCAAGGTGCTCCAGATTAACAAGCCTGCTAATGGTAGCTGGAATTGGTACAGAAAAACTGTTGATGGATAAGCTCAAATTCTTCAGATGTTGAAGATCAAATAGGCTGCTTGAGTTGTCCAAACCCCCATATATACCTTCTGCCGTCAAGTCCAGACCAATTATATTGCCTTTTTTGCAGGTTACACCCCTCCATGAACAACAATCCGTGCTCGAATTCCATGATGTAAGTTTTGAAGATTGAAGTGGGTCGAACTTGAGAGTTTGCTGCAAATGCAGAAGTGCTGAGCTTTGATCTTCCATACAATACTGACCATATACAATATCAGCGGCATAGAAGAAGAGAATGTGTATGAAAGAGAGCCAGAGAAAGCACAACATCCCCACTGGTGAGCAAAGGCAGCAGCAACAATCTTAATGTCTTATTTAATGCATCTGGTGAGGTCTCAACGTTGCTGGGCCCGGTCCTAATGGGGAAACATATAGCGGAGACTTGTTTGCGTTTACTTTGAAAATATTCATGACTAAAGCAGAAGCAATATAATAAAGAAGACGAATTTGGAATGAGATCATGAGAAACACTTTGATATTCAAAAGGTAAATAAACTTTCCTCAAACAAAAAGGTGAATAAACAAAATCAGCTATTCATCTTTATCCTATTTTTGATATTGTTATTCCTTCCAGAAAAAAGAGAAACAGTGGCAACTCAGGTAAGCTTCCCATTGCTTTTACTTCATGGGTCTTTCACTAGTTTATATTTTTTTTCAGATTCCGAGATGCAGTGTTGCACCTATATAAGCCTAAATCAAACTCCCACAGCACACTGCTATAAACAAAAGACGTACACAGATTGTTCTAACATTAACAATCTACTTGTTGCATCTTGCCTAACTTGAGATAGAAGACAAGCAAGGTCTCTTGAGCATTCCCCTTTCTCTTCTCCATTCTTTTCTCGTTTTCCAACTGGTACCAATTGGCCATTTAACTGTCTTCAAGTCATTTCTAATCTGCATCCCTACGTGCACGTTTGGAAGTGGCTTGAGAAAAATGTCAGTATTCAAAATTACAACAGCACCCTCTAATTACTAGTGTAATCATGAAAATATCGATGTGGCCCCTTACAGGCAGCATCTGAATCTGGGTGGACGCTTGAAAATGCTATTCGATCATCTCCCCTCAATAAATCAAGCAAGAACCAAAATAGAGTATTCTAAACAGAAACAAAGCTGTGCCTTGAAAATTCACTCATAACAGGTGTGGCAGAGAACAAAATATGTACACAAATTGGAAATCAGTGGCTATATTATTCTCGGTTGGAAACAATTTCCAATGGATAATCGAGAACAGACGGTGGTCCTGAAAAATTTAGGCAAGAGACTCGATATCAATCAAACGGGTGCCATATGACAACGAATAACTACACTATACCATTTACAAGTCAAATTTAATAGTAGCAGAGTACACGCCCAGGAAAGCTAAAAATACAGGCCATAACTTTGTGCAAAGCTAATGTATGTCAATCAAAATGGATATACAAGTGCCGAGTATTCATTGCCCATACTGATCATTTAGATAGACATTAAGCCTACATCTAAATCCCCAACATTAAGGTATCAAAAGGAATTTACAGTTGTGAGATAAGGAAATGACAATAATAACAGACAACAATAACAGATATTAAAATAGTGGCAGACAAACGAAAACTACAATAATTGCAAAATTAAAATGAAGGGCCAGATATCATATCCTTCCAATAGAAAGATCAAACGACTGATAAAACAGGGTAATTCCTTCAGGTAAATAACTGGAAATCCAGAAAAGAAAAGAAAAAAGAAGTCTGTCCAGATTCATCTCTAACACGAAACCATCGGATGAGAAGGCATCCAAATACATGACAAAGGATAAAACCTCACACAGACAAGGGAAAGTTCCGACCGAAAACTATGAACGGATATCAAGAAAATTAACAAGCATAAAACAACATAACCGGAATCTTAAACCGAATGAGAACATTCCACCATATTGTAAAATCACCATTAGATATAGCAAAAATCTATTAAAAGTAAGCTCAAAACATTTCAACCACAAGTCTTTGTTTCTCAACGTCAGAAACTATTTAGAAACAAAACTCAAAAACTCTAAACGCGACAGATGAAGACGGCAAGGCCTAGAGGCTAGAACCTATAATCAAGCAGAAGAGTCTTCAACCCCTACTTTGATCTCTGCCTCATCTTTCGGCGCTTCCTCTTCAACCTCCTCATTCTCTTCTTCTTCCACTGCATTCGAAAAATCAATGCATCGTTACTTAAATATTCAAAAAGAACATATATTGAAGACGTAAATCAGTTGAATTCATAATATCAAACCTTAGCTCTCATGTTGACTGAAGGAGGCGGTGAAACTCCAAGCTCTTTTCAGATTTGCTTTCCGAACTCTCTATCTCTAGATAAAATGAAGGGGAGGGCAGCAGATATAAAACCCTAGGGTATATGGCGTATTTATAAGGAGCCTCTTAGGCCAGGCTAATGAGCCCTAGAAAGATTGGACTGGGATTCTCGGCCCAGTAGTTCATTGAAGCCTGCTACGTTTCTATGCTAAACAGCTTCGACCCGTTCTTCAGTTTTTTTAGACTAAATTTTTACCATAGGCTACTTGGACACTTTGCAGTTATAGTGTTATATATATATATATTATCAATTAGTTTTTTAAAAAATGATAAATTATCAATTAGTTTGTTTGTTGTAAAGAAATATATTAATTGGTAAAAATTTGTTTTAAAACAACAAAAACTGTTTCATTTGATATAAAAAGTCTCGCTCCAAATGGCTTCTTGTTTTTTTCAAAAAAAAAAAAAAACTTAATACACTTCAACATATTTCTTTTTGATAAATAAATAAAGATAAAAGTGACTTAACGGAAAGCTTTTAAAAAATTAAAGGGTTTTTTGTGCTACTTTTTTAAATAAAAAAAATGAATCAAAATTAGAATTCAACTTACTTTTACACATTCTTAAAGGCATTATTAGACCATTATTTTTTTATGGACGTTAGACCATCATATAAAAAAAATGAATCTTTCAAAAAAATACCACTCTATATCTACTTATTCTTTCAAAAAAAAAAAACATTAAACCGTGGTATTAAAAGACCCAGTTGCATATTTTGGAAAACAACTTAAAAAGTGAGGACATTCTGTTCGGCAAAAGAGAACAAGCAAGAATTTGAATTACGCTCCAATAGGAGCAGAATTGTATTATTAGTATTGTTAATCAGTGATTTTTATGCAATTCTTTAATTTTTTAAAAAGAAAAACAGGGGCTCATCAGTCAGGTTTCCGTTGAGTGTTTCCGGAGCCGGGACACAAAACGGTGCTGCTGCCCACCGACGGAATTTGGAGAATAGTAATAATTCCACTTCGGTATTCCAATTTTATCCGACTTAGCACTAAAAATTGCATGCATTTGAAAGCATCAAAGTGATAAGCGCAAAGGGAACTAACAATTCCAGAGATCATGGAAGCAGTGGAGCTTGATCGCAACTCCACTCTCTCCAAAGGTGCCTTATTTTCTTTAACGACCCTTTGCTCTAAAATAAATTGCCTAAAAGTATTTCTCTTCTTTTCTTCTGGTGAAATGCAGGGGAAGAAGAAGTGGAAATGGAAAAGGGAAAAGCTATATTGGTGATACTTGTGGGTGCACCTGGTAGTGGCAAGTCCACCTTTTGTGATCACGTCATTCGGCTATCTAACCGACCATGGGTTCGCATTTGCCAGGTTCATTGAGCTTTCTTCTTGTGTCTCCTTTGCCAGGTTCATTGAGCTTTTCTTTTGTGTGGCCTATAATATGTTTGCCCAGATGACCTATTATGTGTTTGTTGAAATGCGTCTGTGAATCCTTTTATCTGGACAAAGTGCTACAATGTATAGTAATCTGGCATATTCTTAAAAAGGGTAGGTGCTGTATGCTTACAAAGATGAAAAAAATATTTATGACATAGCGGGAATCGAGCGAAAGCTTTATTTTCATGGTAGAGAAGAAATATATGTTCATGCCCATCTTTCTACAAAATAGACGGACGCATAAATTATATTTTTTGTGCTTTCTCATACAGGACACTATTGGAAATGGTAAGGCTGGGACGAAAACCCAGTGTCTGATGAGTGCATCAAGTGCATTGAAGGAGGGTAAAAGCGTGTTTATTGATAGATGCAATATAGATAGAGAGCAGCGCCAGGACTTCGTGAAGCTTGGTGGGTCCGAAGTTAAGAAGCATGCCATTGTGCTTGATCTTCCTGCCAAGATGTGTATTTCTCGTTCTGTGAAAAGAACAGAGCATGAAGGAAACCTGCAAGGTGGAAAAGCAGCTGCAGTAGTGAATCGAATGCTGCAAAAGAAAGAACTGCCCAAGCTGAGTGAAGGTTTTTCCCGAATTACATTTTGTCAGGATGAAAAGGATGTTCAGGATGCAATTAATACTTACGCTGCACTTGGTTCTTTGGATACCCTTCCAACAGGTTGTTTTGGCCAGAAGAAACCCGAGGCAAAAATTCAACTTGGTATAATGAAGTTTTTGAAAAAAGTAGAGCCCCTTTCCCATGAAATATCTAAAACAGATGCCCATGAATGTTATTCTCAGAATGAAGTAACTAAAGAAATGGACTCCAACCCTGGACAAGAAGGAGATTGTTCTACTCCGTCTAATCATGCTCATAAGGACTGCAAAGACCATGAAATGGGCATGTCCACTGGTGCCACTTCCTTGGATAGTGTTTGTACTCTAGCCTTCCCATCTATTTCTACAGCTGATTTCCAGTTTAACCTTGAGAAAGCATCTGATATTATTGTTGAGAAAGTTGAAGAGTTTGTGAATAAGGTGGATAATGCTAGGCTTGTTTTGGTAGATTTGTCTCATGGATCAAAAATATTGTCCCTTGTTAGGACTAAAGCTGAGAAAAAGAAAATTGACTCCAAGAATTTTTTCACCTTTGTTGGAGATATCACCAGACTGTACACTGAAGGAGGTCTGCGCTGCAATGTGATTGCAAACGCTGCTAACTGGTGGGTTACTTAGTTGTTTTCAAATTAAGGACTTCTTATTGTTTCTTATTGTTGATGATTTGGGCTTCTAGATCTTGTTATTAGTAAAAGAACTAATGAAATTCACCTGTTGCAATTTTTGGCAAGATCTTTCTACTGTGTATAAATTTACTCCCTCGTTGTGTTTGTCCAATAGATTTCTCAAGGAAAAAGCATGTGTAATCACACAAAATGCTAGAGATGGCTGAACCGTGGCTCCACCGTGTTAGGTTTCAATAAGCTTTTAGTCCTAATCACTTGGCTTCATAAATGGAAGTGGAAGTTATTTTTAGGAAATTCCAATGTCCATGCAATGTATATTAAAAAATAAAACTATATCCTATATGCATAATCTCCTTGCCATGATCTGATTGCAGGCGACTAAAACCTGGAGGTGGTGGAGTCAATGCTGCTATATTCAATGCTTCAGGTCCTTCACTAGAGACTGCAACCAAGGATAGGGCTGGATCTCTTGCCCCTGGAAAAGCTTTGATTGTCCCTCTTCCTTCAAATTCACCTTTGTTTGCCAAGGAAGGGGTCACCCATGTCATTCATGTTCTTGGACCAAATATGAATCCAAAAAGACCTAATTATCTTCACAATGACTATGTCAAAGGTTGCAATGTTCTTCGTGAAGCTTATTCATCTCTTTTTGAAAGTTTTGCAACAATTTTAAGCACCCAGAGAGGGCTGTCCAAAGAAAGCAATGGAAAATCATTGAATTCTCAAGATCAGAAGGTTAAGAGAGATGCTCTAAATGAATGCGAAAGAAACAAAAAATCCAAAGGTTCCCTAAAAGAAATTGAACCTAGTGTTAGCCAGTCAGGAGAAAGAAATGACAACCACGACCACACTGATAAAGGAAGAGCCAGGGCCTGGGGTTCATGGGCTCAAGCTCTTTACCATACTGCCATGCATCCGGAGAGGCATAGAAATGATGTTTTGGAGATATTGGATGATGTTGTGGTGCTTAATGACCTTTATCCAAAGGTTGGTTAATAATCTTCTACTTGTCCTGGCTCCCTCCCTATCCCCACTCCCCCAGCAACCAAAAAGAGAAAAGGAGCATTAGAGATGCACACAAAAGTTCTATCTCCTGTTTATTGAGACGGCCCTTTTCTCTTGCAGGCACAATGGCATGTGTTGGTACTGGCACGAGCTGGAGGCCTTGATTGTCTTGCAGATGTGCAGGAACAGCATATCCAACTGTTAAAGACAATGCATGCTGTTGGTTTGAAATGGACAGAGAAGTATCTGAATGAAAATGAATCATTAGCGTTCCGTCTTGGATACCACTCAGTATGTATAATCATGATTTTTTAATTTTTTTTCAATTTTGATTTTTTAATTTTTTTTCAATTTTGTCAATGTTTTATTATTATTATTATTATTATTTTATGGGGACCGAATAATCAGATACTCTTCATTTAGACCATATTGATTATTGGATATGCTAATATCCGATTAATGTGGGGAACATCATTTCCATTGGAAGCCAGAGAAATGTTTTTTATTTTAAATGAAAAACAAGAAATTCTTGAACAATAAGGGATCCTTTCCTAGAGAACATAGAATCACTTCAATCAGCCCTGATCACATAGAAGGCATTGCCTACTTCATCTTTAACTCATTTGCTTTTACCTAGCCTTACCCTCCACCCACCCCCACCGACAACCCTCAAAAGAAAAAAGAAAGGCCTCTTCCATCCAAAATAAACGAAGGAGAATCCGGTGACCTGGTGTAGGAGCACCCCTGTTTTAGATGATAAAATAAATCCATCGAGAGTGACTCTAGGTAGATTTTATCTTTGATTTCAGTATCTATTTTATTACAAAAATGCATACACATCATTTACCAATTTAAAGATGTACAAGGAGTACTTTGTAAATGGATTGGAGAATTTATGTGGAAATTAATTAGTGCGACATGAATACATAGGGAAAGCCTTGGTTGGCATTAAGCCCTTATTAGGATTCTCGCTTAAGAAAAATATCAACTCCCCAGGGGGGTGCACTTCTTTTTGCATCTGTCTGTGTGTGCATATGAGAGAGAGAGTGTCAGCGGGTGATGAATAAGTTGGCTACTGTTATACATGTGATTGAACAAGGCTCAAGCTGAACACTTTGGCGCCTCTTGAAACCACTTTTGTGATTATATTCCTGTTTAATTCTACTTTTAAAATTAATTGAGCTTATCATGAAATCTTGCCTCGAGAATGCGTAGAAAGGTTTATTCTTATCTTTTTCAGCTAATATCTTTGCCTTTTTTTGGTACTTTATAGCATTATTCCAAAGGATAAACAATCTCTTCTGGCAGGTTCCTTCAATGCGACAATTGCATATGCATGTGATCAGCCAGGACTTCAATTCCAAACACCTTAAGAACAAGAAGCACTGGAACTCATTTAACTCTCCCTTCTTCCGAGATTCAGTAGATGTAATGGAGGAAGTAAGTAAACATGGTAAGGCAACTGTAAATGATGATGACAACTTCCTCACCATGGAGTTACGTTGCAATCGATGTCGGAGTGCACATCCTAACATACCCCGTTTGAAAACACATATCAGCTCCTGCCAAGCACCTTTCCCTGCAACTCTACTTGAAAATGGTCGTATAGTTTTTGCTTCAGGTAAAGAGAGATAAATGGAGGGACATTTTTAACACATAATTTTGGTATGCATATCAGCATATGTATAAATCTTGGACGAAGCAGACAGCAGAATCCATTTGTTGGGTATTTTTTTATCAACCTTAAACTGTTGTCTTATCATAATGAGTTAAGAATGTTCAGTGCGCACGTCCCACACAGCAATTGCAGTCGTGTAACTTCATTCGTAGCAGGAATGGCTAGCAAAACTAGCTGGTCAAGTCACAAACGGGCCATGTATGATGCATAAATTGATCAGCCTTTCACTCGCCTTGGTAAGGTGACGGGTTGGAATTGTGCTAGTTCATAAATGCGTTGAAGTGAAACCAAAACTTTCTTTTTATGTCCCATGACCCAAAGGTACTCGCCCAACACTCCAAAAGAAACAACGAACAGGCAACAGGTAGGGTCAGGATGCGAGCTCGCAGGAGGATCATTTGCAGTGTATGGGAAAGAAGAAAAGGAAAAATGACAAAATAGCTGAGAAAGGAAACGAAAATAGGATGAATTTTATGTCTAATACTCCCTCAAAATTGAATCTTTCATATTTTATTTTAATTTATTCGAAATTAAATATTTATTTTTTAAAATATATATATTATTTAAATTTTCATTAATAATATCTTTAATTTAATATATTTATATATAATTAATTTATTACTTTAAAATTTACATATCTATATTAATATTTAAATATAATTTATTAAGTTAATTAAAATTAATGAATTTTTTTAATTTTTAATTAAAATAAAAAATAAATATTTAATTTCATTATTATTTATAATTTTTTAAAAAAAAGACAAGCACGTGAAAAGTCAATGTTTCGAATTTGTGTGTATTTTTTGTATCGGATTTGAGATTTAAAGCTTCAGTAGTAACTCTCTCAGAGTCACAGTTGGTGATATTCATTTTGCACTCTTCTCTATGATTGCATCCCATCTCTCCATTATGCATGGCTTGAAAAATATACCTTTTTGTTTCTTTTGTTAATATATGCTTTTCATTATTTTTCTTTTTCAACGATATTGGTAACATGCAACGATAAACTAGAGAATCTCTCATACTACAAAAGTTACCTTCAATCTGTTGCGGTATACCGCTAATTAATTTTACTCCTTTTCTCACTTTTGTTCAGGTTTTCTTTTTGCATTAGTTGTTTTCTCTGAAGATTTGGTTACAACAATATAAATAATGTACTCTTTTCTTTTCCCCTCCCTTAAATACCCCATCAAAACTTTGTTAGTCAAGATGAATGAACAAATTTGTGAAGGTGCATTACTACATTTTAGAAAGAGGCTTAGTGATGCATCCCCAAAAAGTATACACAATCAGTTGCACTATTGGCCACATTCATTTTGAACCAAGGAATGGAGTAATTCTCATAAATTTATCCCAAAATGGAAAAGATTCAAATGGAATTAACAAAGTTTCAAAATTAGCAGATTTCATTGCAACATCTTGGAGAATTTACTGAGGATTTGGTGGACGGCTATTAGCAGCTGAGACCCTAGAACCCCATTCAAGCAGCTCTTTGCTTGTGTCGTCCTTGTGAACAATCACCTCAATGAAGCACAAGCAGTCCTTTTTAGCTCCAGTTGCAGTTTCAATTGCCTCAACAAGTTCCTCTTCACAGAGGACCTACCAGATCAAATTGGGAAACCATTAGTCTCCAGCTGAGGTACAAAAACAAAGGTTGTAAGCAGACAATTATAAGCAAGTAATTTTGACTTACCTTAGCAGTCCAGCATTTTCCTTCTCCATTGTGGATGGCATCAACCAAACCAGTGTAATTCCAGTTCTTAATCACATTATAAGGGCCATCGTGAATCTCAACTTCTATTGAATACCCACCGTTATTAATGAGGAAGATGATAGTCTTTTGGCCACAACGTAGCATTGTTGATACATCTTGTGCAGTCACCTGGAGTCATGCGCAGAGTATATTGTTATTACACAGATTTTATTAGAATCACCGAGCGAGGCATTGCTCGATAGCTTCAGCCTTGTGTTTATCCATTCACCATAAACAAGCACTCTCCAAGACAATATTGCCATATACATCATAATAAAGACAAGTAAATAATCTAGAATATGCCAAAGTCAGGAAAGTTCCAACAAAAAAAAATAGATATATACCTGGAAGCTGCCATCACCAATGCAAGCAATCACACGTTTTTCAGGTACAGCTTGAGCATACCCAAGGGTAGAACCCACAGACCAACCAATGGACCCATATTGCATTTGAAACTCATATCTGAAAAATGAACCGTTCAATACATCAATTATTTAACCATATGGTGCAAAGCCCAGTAGGAAAGTTAATATCCTTCCCAATGCTCACCCGCATCCTTGTGGCAATTTCAGCTTTTGGCAATTGAACCATGAGTCCCCTGTCTCGGCAATCACTGCTGTGTCACCGGACAACATCTTTTGAATGTGCTGGAATAGAATATTTACCCTTAATGGCTCCTTAGGCACGCATTTCAGAGGCTGTCCTTCCGGAACATAAATTCTGTGGTAATTCTCATATGCAGTTTTGTTGTGCTTTAGCCTCTTAGCTAACTCCCTCAAGAAATCCTTCATCAGAATACATCCAAATGCAGGACCATTCCCAATGGTCACGCGATCAGGTTGCACAATAATAGACTTCTCTTTTTTGAGAAGCAAAGAGTACCCAACTGAGCTATAGTCATTGAATATAGGACCAGCAAACAAGTAAGCATCGGCTGACTCCACAATTTCAGCACAGAAGGCAGTGCTCACAGCACCCCAGTAGGTTCCAATGAAATGTGGATGGTGTTCTGGAACTAGCCCCTTTCCTGATGGCATTACCGCTAGGGCATAACCAGAACTATCAGCCAATTCAACAAAAGCATCACAAGCCTTTGCAACTCGCAGTTTTGGCCCTCCCACCATCACTGGCTTCACAGCTTTGTTCAAGAATTCAGCTGCGGCTTCAACTGCAGCTGCTAAACCCATCTGATTACTCAATCTGCAACAAAGAAGAATGAAAACTAATTAATATACGCTTGCATACGACATAATCCATGAGGCTATCATCCATAATCAAGTTAGTTGAAATCTAATAAACTACACAAAGTAGACATATAAAGAACAATCCATGAGATCGAACCATTAACCTAAGTTGTCATCGGCATCATATGCACAATGTCTCAAACTGTTTAAAATCAAAGCTAAAAACAGAGCAACCTCTCTTCACCACAAATAATTTTTTCCTTGCTAAATCTATTTTTAGTTAAGTCACCCTATCATCATAGATATGCCTTGCATCAAAATGATACGTAGTTCTAAATAACACGAGCAATCCCTGGAAAGGACACTAAAAATCTTGCATATATACTTAGTCGCGCGAAAAAAGAAATAAATAAATCTTTATATTCCTTACAAATATATATAGATATACGAAAATGTGCAAAATCATGCAAATTGTGTGTTTATGACTTACATTATGCAAGTTAATTGGCTCTATAGCGCCGGTATCAGTACAATTTTCAAAAACACTAATAGTAGCTCCAAGGGGTAAAAGAAGAGGCATACTTGGGAGACAGCGAAAACGGAACAGGCTCACGACTGAACGTAGGATAAGGAATCGCAGGCAGATTACAACTGATGCTGATGTACACAGGCTTACTCTCCTTCAATGCCGTGGAAATTGCCGTATCAATAGCTTCATGCGCATCTTCCAAATTATTCACCACAGCCTAGAAGTATGACAAATAAAAATCACAAAAACGAACAAATACAGAAAAGAGAACCGTATAGGAACATAAAATTGTCATAAAAGTCACCACATACTTGATAGCAAGTGACAGTATGAAAGCAACGAAGCTCCTGGCTGAAATCCGGTAAGCCGATTGTATGATGGAGAATCCTGTTGGTACCGTAATCATTAGAGTTTGGACCACCAACAATACATATGACTGGAAGGTTCTCACTGTAAGCACCAGCAATAGCGTTGAGGACGCTCAAGCCACCGACGGTGAAGGTGACAACACAAGCACCAACACCGCGGGACCTAGCATAGCCGTCAGCAGCGTATCCAGCGTTAAGCTCGTTGCAACAGCCAATGAGATTAAGCCCGGGCTCAGCCAAGAGATGGTCAAGAAGCGTGAGATTAAAGTCGCCGGGAACAGAGAATACATCATTAACGCCGACCTGGACAAGACGGCGAGCCAAGTGACGACCGAGAGTGGCATCAGCGGCACAGATGGGAGCATACGGTTGCTGGATAGTCACACCGCCGCTTGTAGGCAGACCTCCGACGTCATTACAAGGTGGCCTAGCGGCATCAACAGCTCCGATCTTAGTATCCATTTGGACAAGATTGGAGAAGAAGAAACGATTGTATAAGAAAGCAGAGAGAAGTGGAAGCAGGAAAGAGAATGTTCGAGAAAGTGGGGCGAAAATTGTAGTGAGTAGTAATAATAATAGTAAGAATTTTGGTTAATTGTGGTGGGTTTGTGTGGAAATGATTTGGATATTTATAGGTACGTTGATGGTGGCATATTTGGCAGAAAGGAAAGGGTGAAAACTAGGGGCGCTTTTAAGTGAAGGGTGTGTGGACTGGCGGGGGCGGTGGCGGTGACAGTGGTTTAAGAGTCGGAGTGCTACGTCTGTTTAGCTGTACTTACTATATGGTGTCGCCTCGAGGATACAGATGTGATATGTCTCTTTCTTTCCTTCTCCTTTTATTATTATTATTTTTTAATTTTTTTGCTTGATCGGATACATATGTCTTTCTTTCTAGTTTAAACTATAAATTATTTCAATATTTTATACGCATATTTAAATATGAATATTTCACACTTAGAATATATTTTAATTTTTTTCCCTTTTAATATAACTATAAATTTTATTATTTTATAGAAAAGTATTAATTAAAAGGTGACTATAGAAAATCATGTATAGATAATTATAAAATGATTAAATTTGAAGATAAGAGATTAAAATTAAAACCATCTATATCTTATAATGGAGGTAGTAATTATATTTTTCTTTAAATGAGAAAATATTAACGAAGATAGTAATTAGATTTTAGAATATTTATAATTAAATATTTAATTTTTAAAATAAATATATTTTTCATTTAATTCTAATTAATAACATCTTTAATTTACAAATTTTAAATATCACTAATTTATGTAGACACATTACTAATTACATTAATAATAAAAATATTTTAATAAATTATTTAAAGCTAATTTTATATTATTAAGTTAAAAATGAATATGCAATTATGAATGAAAGAGTATTAAAAAAACATTAACTAATTTTAACAAGGTTGTAGAGTTAATACATTAAACATTAAGCATTTTTTCCCCTCAAACATTAGATACAGTACATGATTGGTAGTTCAAAAATCCCCAAATTCGTGCCATAGAGCAAAAGGAATTGAAACGCTGCTTCAAAAAAAAAAAATGAACTGTGTTACAAAATTGGACTTTATCGTTTTATAATTTAAAATTTTTAAAAGTTATAGTTTTTCTGATTCAGAAGGAAATTGTTTTGGCTTGTCTCAATTATATTTCATTTTCCTTATTCAATGTACGATATATTTATTAAAGTGAAATTAATTAAATTGAAATTGTTTGTATCTAATCAATTATACCAAAATATTCCTATTTAAAGTGAAATTGTTTGTATCTAATAAATTAATTAAATTAACTTTAAAATGATAAATGATGAGGGTATTTTACGAATACTTTATGAAGAATTTATATTTCCAACTATATTAATTATATTTTCTTAATCAGTATGAAAAATCAAACAAGTCTATCGAATTAGACATAAAGTTCATATTTTATTAATGTTATAAAACATTTTTGTTGGAATCTTTATGAACATTTTCATTCTATCCAATGGAATATTATGTCTCTTTATATTCTTTTTTTTTATGAATGCAACTAAGAGAGTTAATCTTCTTTATTTTTCTTCTTTTCTTTATCTTATTTCAATTTATTAATAGGAGTTTGTTTGAATATACAATTTTTCATATTCTTTATTGCATATATATACATGTATATACATTTTATGTTTGTATTATATATGATATTTATTACATATTATTTCACTCTTATGAGCTTAAACAATAAATTTTTACTTGAATTACTTCTTCACCAAATTAGAAATAAAAATTCCCTCTAATATCCAAAAAAAATGAAAAATATTATGAATTTGACTTAAATTGGTAGTATATTTTTTTATTCTATTTTGGTTCATAATTACTTGTACTTGAAAAGAAAACCACAAGGTTAAAATAAGATTTTTCTTTTTTCTAGAGAAAAAGACATCATGACACACATGGTGTTATAGATTTTATGGTTTTAATTAATTATAGATTTTTATTTAATTATTGGATGTATATATCTCTACATAAAAAGGGAAAATGGAGATTGAGGCCGAGATGGGGATGGTTTTTATCCTTGCATGGACATGGAAAAGCAAGGATAGGTCAGGGATCAATTTTAGAAATGGGGATGATGATGGAGATTGTGAATCCCACGCTTACGACGATAAATTTAAGCTGAATCAAAATTTGATTAGGCCTATGATTTAAAAGTCTAACCCAATTTTATAGCTGACCTTAGCCCAATTTGAATAAATCGATGTCATTTTGACCAAAATAAACTTGTAATTCAAATTGTTCTACTAGTTGATTGAAAATGGCCATGGTATTATGAGCTTGACAGGACGGCCATCTAGGCTCAATTTTTTTTTAGGTTGGTATTTTCTAGGCTTAATCCAAATTAATTTTTGGATTGTGCGGGCCAACTCGTCGAATCGAACTCAAATTAACAGTGATGAAACTATATAAATTAAATGAATGCAAATTCTTTAATTTAATAAGGATGTTAGTAAAATTTTAAATGATAAATATGTTTATTTTAATAAAGTGAACTTTAAACTTGGGACATCCTAACATGAAAATGCGGACAATCAATTTTGGATGAAGAAAATATAATTTTATTAAAACATATGGGTATAAAAATTAGTCTAGGTAAGAATTCTTCATCCAAATTTTGAATGCTTAGGTTTGTTTTGAAATATGAGTATACATAATTTTAATATCAATGTTTTTGATAAAGTTTAACTAATATTTATTTTTAAATTTAAATGATTCATTCATAGCATGGTTCTACTACATGGGTAACAAAAAGAATATTATGATAATTTCTTTAAAGTTAAAGGCCTACTCAATTATTATATTAAACAAAGGGTAAAAAGTGTAGAATGCATATAAACTTTCATAAATTTTAGTTTTAGCATTTGAACTTTTTTTTTATCAATGCATGCACTCAAACTTTTCAAAACTATAAAAAAAACACACTTGAACTTTTTTATTATCAATGTATGCACTCAAACTTTATAAAATTATTAAAAATTACATTCATATCCATCCAATTAAGGGGCATCTTTTTCTTTCTCAACAATAACCTAAACTCATTGTTCTCTAATCCACATAAACTCATTTCCTCCATTTAGTTTCTATGTAATCCCATCCCTTTCCAAATTTTTATTTCTTTTAAAGGCAAAGATATTTTATTAAAAAGAAATATTTATTACAAGATAAAAGAATATGATACAATAAAATAACTTGGAAAAAAATTGAAAGCCCTAAAGCTTTTAATGTATTAATTTTGATTAATGGCAAACATTAATGAAGACTAATGTTTTGTTTGAACAAGTGATAGAGTTTTTGGATTCATGATCTAATCCATGCATGGACAAGATTTCAAGTCTTTAAGGAATTATACAAGTTAAGACTATCAAGATTTGAAAACAAGCTTTTATTGGATTAGATAAGAACTAGATGTATAGTTTTAGAATTATATATTTTGATATCTCTAGTTTTACCTCTAATTGAGTAATGGTTTCTAAAGGTTGCTCTATGAACTTAAAACGTTATTTAAAAATGTTTTTAATATGTTAAAATATGTTTTGGTATTTCGAAAACCATGCATCGTGATTTCAAAACTTAAATGATTCATAAACTCTTGTTAGATTGATATCATAACTTATATGGTTGATTGAAATTATCATTTGTGTGCTAGAATATTTTGATACACAAATGAACATGTTTTAGTCGACCTAAAGTGGTACATGTATCATTCACAAGTTAGTTTATCTTATGGATGCATGTGCTGTCAAATTGTTCATCTGTCAACTTGTGGACAACCATGAGGTCGATCGCACAATGAAAATCATTATTCGAATGTTGTCTAGTGAGCTTGCTGATGATAGTGCGGACGACCCGTCTGATATGCAGTCGACAGCATTTCTCCTGAGTGGATTTCCAACAGCTTCATTTTTTACCATTGGGAACAAACCTTTAAATACCAAAACCTTTGGAATTCTTTCCAAGAACAATTTTTGAGCAAAAAAATTGTATATATTGATCTTATAGCATCTTAGAAACATTTCGAAACTCTTTCTAAACATCAATCTTGTTAAAATCATTCAAGAAGGGTTTTTACATTCAAAGGTGAATTTTGAACAATCTTGGCAAGCCATTACTCAAAGAGATTATTATGATTCAAATTGATATATTTTACATTAAGGTGATATCTATCAAACTCTATATCTCTTATTATTGATTGTAATTGTATCAATGTTGCAAGTAACATAAAACCCTAAGTGTTAGGGTGAGCCTTGTGTAGGTTGTTTTGTATTTAAGGTTTGTTTGTAAAACCTTTGGATGAACCTTGAATTGAATTTTATTGTTAGGATTTAGTAAGGAGATGACGAAGCCTATCGTACGACTCTCAAATTTAAACCTAATAATTCCTATGTAAATAAGGAAAGTAGGGATCGAATCCACAGAGATTTGTCAACTCTTAAATTAAAATCGTTAATCGGAAAAGGTTTTGGGGGTTTTTTGGAATTTTGAGAATAATGTAATGACAACAATTAAAATAAATATTTTTGAAGTTTTGGATTTTGTAAAAATAATTAAAAACGAAATTTGGAATACAAATGATATAAAAAGCGTTAGCAAGGAAGTAATATCAAATTATATTTTTCATGGGATTAATCATAGATAGATACATTATTAAGTAGTTGGTTTTAGAATCCCGATCAGCTCAGACAGATTCCTATCTTTACAAAATAGATTAATCCCGATCAGTTCAGACAGATTAATCACTAATTTAATTAAGCACCACTACCAACCAGCGTGTATAGAATGCTCAATCAAATTGCATTAAAAAAATAAGGCATCATCAACATTAAATTGTATATAACAATCAGCTTAATTATATACAATTTAAATTATATAATTCATCTACTAATTAATTAAGTCAAGAGCTGCAACTCAATTAAACTAGTAGATGCTACTTGAATTATTAGTACAAGATTAATAATCCTAGTTTATAATCACATTCATTAACTAGATTGTCAATCCAATTAATTCACACAATATATTGGTTAAAACCATGAATTTATATAAATACTAATTATATATATATATATATATAGAAAGAAGATTGGATTTATATTAACTAAAGAAATTAGGCAGTTCAACCGGCCATTTAAATAAATTAACTAAAAGTATGGAGGCTCGGCCTTCCATAAAAAAAAAGAATTAAAGACATAAAAAATATTAAACTAGTTAGGAGGCCTCGACCTTCTATAATACATAAAATAAAAGACATAAAAGTAAATTAAACTAATAGGTGGCTCAGCCATCCATTTGCAATATTTAAAGTGTATAAAGCAAAATAAATAAAAACTAGGCGGGTAAACCGACCATAAGTCCAGTTAAATAAATCCAAATAGAAATTAAGTACAAAGAAAATTATCTCATAATCTCATTTATTAATAACTTAACACATATCCTTGCTAACAAAAGAAAATTACTCGCAATACATATTTAATAAATATAAGATGGAATTTATAAACATTAGAAAGAAAATTTGAAAGATAAACTCCCCGAAAATATTGAAATTATTCGGACATAATTTCTTTACTAAATATTACAAAAAGCTTTGAAATATTATTCTAAAATCTGGAAAAATGGAAATATACTAGATGAATAAATAATAAAAGAAATAGAGAAGATTGGAGTTAAATTGATGTCTAAATCATAAAAATAAGCTCCCTATTATAGCCACAAAAATCAGGGGCAAAATGGTCATTTTGCACCCCAAAGTCTTGAAAATGTAGTTGGTGGCCTAATTCCCAATCGCCACATGTCGCGTCCTCATTGGTCCAAGTTGCGGCTTCTGATTGCGCCACTTGTCACATTCTGATTTCGCCACTTGTCACCTTTGATTGCGCAATTTGTCATATTCTGATTGCGCCACGTGTCATCTTCTCATTATGTCACGTCATCGGATAACATAGATTTTTTTTTGTCTTCTCCAACATTTCTTCATCTTCTTCTTTTTATCTCCATAATAAACTAAAATACACTGAAAAGCTTACAAACAAAGAAAATAGAAGGGAAACGTGAAATATATTCATTAAATAACATAATTAACCGATTTTCAAAAAATATAGTCATTAAATAACATAAAAATCAGTTAATTTATGAGTACATCAGGAGAGTAGTGAGATTATTGTATAATCAAGATTGTGTTGTAAAACTCAAGGATTGAGTGAGCCTTAATTGGTTGAGAGGTTATTTATAAAACCCTAAGATGAATTGAGTGACCTCTTTTGTAATCTCATTATTTGATTAGTGAAAGGATTTGGTAAATCATTGAGTAGGTAACTCAATGTAGTTGATTAGGTTTTGTGGATAAACCGAACCACTATAAATTATTGTGTTCATTGCCCTAATTTCTGCATTTTATTGAATACATTATTTCTCACACAACTAGCACACCAAGTGTTTGATATTTGTTGTCAAATAGGTGTTTATTGAATAGATTGAAAAATTGGATAAAAACCTAATTCACCCTCCCCTCTAGGTTTTTTAGAAATCATACACAAAATACACTAAACCAAAAAGAAGATAAATATGAGATAATGCAAGAATAAAAATGAAAATGAGTAATTGAGCTAGAAAGTAATAATTATAATTGAGTGTATTGGTAAAATGATAACTACAAATTGGCTAGCTATGAAAATAAACCCACTAAAAAACATTGAGTTTAGATTCTTGTTGAGAATGATAAATCAGATAATAGAGTAAAT
>SRSM01000490.1:0-53897 GCA_019593545.1 Apocynum venetum
CAATTTGATCGTAATTGATTGAGCACAATTACCCACTAACAATGAGGAGAAAACAGTCTAGAAAATCAGATGAAAATGAATTCATAAGAAGGAAGTGAACAGTGTTTAGCTCGTTCTGTCATGGGTAAGATTTTGGATGACTGTGTCTTAGTAAAAGTTAACAAGAACTACTGTTAAAGATTACTAGTTTCAAATGAAAATAATTAGGTTTGCTTAACTTCCTCATTACGATGTACATAGAGATAAAACCACTTCATCTAACATCTTGGGATGCATTATGAAGACAGAGACAACTTCTACATTAACGAAATACATGACAACAGTTTTGGTATCAAGTTAGGCTCACTGCAGCTCTTATGGGTAATCCATCAACCACATCTCCTCAAAATTTGACATGTAACCCATATTTGTAGCTCCATTTACTATTTAGTGTGAATTATGACAATTGAATTGACTAGGAAGTTCGTGTTTGCCTTTTCCTTTTCAGTGATTCCCTGAGAAGTAAAGAACAGCAATACTAAAAAGCAGGCAAAACCCTACCCTCTTTAAGCTTACATTAATGCATTACCACACAAAAAGAATATGAAATAATATCAATATCATAATGTAGACATCACTGGGAACCAACTGTTCAAAGATCCCTTCAAAGTTTGACATCAACCGTGAATCTGCTTCAATTTCAGTAATGGAAAATTCCTCCAATTTTATGCTTGCTCACTTTAATCCATATAAGCAAGATGCGGAAATCTGTGAATGAAGAGTAGTGAAATTGGAATCCAGGACAAATTTTGTGGAGAAGTGATACTTTTGCATGGACTGAATACTACTAGCTTGTGTTTGCAATCAGGGAATCACTAGAAAAAACAAATACGACTGTACAAATAAAGGTCTTATTCACAGTTACTGACCTCAACAAGGAGATGTCAGGCCCAGGTTTTGCAACGATTGAAGAGGCATCATAAAATATTTAGGGGCAGTTTCCTTCATCTTATCTGAGAAAGTAAGATAAAAGAATATGAGCAAGGAAAAACTTGAAAACAACACTTAGTCAATATTCATATATGGAAACATACATTTGAAGCAAACAGAATCATTTATCCTTCACTAGATAAACTACTGTTATTCAAACATGATAAAGATTTCATTACCTAGATATGATAGAAAAATGTAATACGAGTGCCTTCAGAATGTCTGTCGATGCATGCATTATATCCTGTCTAAGCCTGATGAAACTAAAGAGCATATACAAACAAATCACCAGTAATCCTTACAAGAACAATTCCCTCTTTAAATGATGAAACCTATTTCTGTCCCTCATATAATCTCTCTCTTGAATACCTTTGATGTAATCTTGATAGCCACGTGGCAATCATTACATGTTCGGAGATTCTTTACCACACGAATCGTCTTCCCAGGTGGAGTGTTCATTAATCCAAAGCAATGCATTCTTCTCTCACTGTGGCATCTCACAACACTCTCTTTCTCTTCATCTTCTATCATGAAGCACTGAAGTTGTATCTGGCTCATACCCATGAGCCTGTATTTCATTAAAAATGTTGTCCAAGAATGCATATATTTCTTGATACTGAGGATGTGAAGTATCCCCAGCTACAAATTCATGTATTACATTGTTTATTTCCATTGAACTGCATCCAGTGTTTTATGTACTCCTTTCCATCATCAAATTCCGGAATATGTTTACAGAATTCCAATTATTTAGTGATGCATATAAGTTAGATAAGGATACATAATTTCCTCCATCCTTTGGATCCAATTCCAAAGATGCTTACTTACTTTCTCAGCAGTCTTGGTTTCCTTGTGTATTGGCATGCTCGGAGAAGACTTCCCCAGACTGCAGAATTAGGCTTTATGGGCATAGATTTCACAAATTCTAGTGCTTCCTCGAGGCATCCAGAACGACCCAAAAGATCAACCATGCAGCCATAATGCTCAATTGTAGGTTCCACACCATAAACACTATGGATTTGTGAGAAATAACTTCTTCCTTCAGAAACCAAACCCGAGTGGCTACAAGCAGACAAAAGCCAATAAAAGTAATCCAATCTGGTTTATTCCATCTTTCTCATTGAAACAAAAGCATCTATAGCTTCCTGTCCATAGCCATGCATACCTAGGGCTATGATAATAGAATTCCAGCCGAAAATGTTTTTACTTCAAGACCATGAAAGACACCGAGTGAAGCTCCTACGTTCCCACACTTAGAGTACATATCTATTAAGCATTACCTAAATAACATCAACCTTTATTCCGTTCCGCTTAATGTAATTATGTATCCATTCACCCATATCTAAAGCTACTAAATGAGCACATGCAGAGAGCAAATTAACCATAGTCACCTCAGTCGGCTTCACATTTTCATCCTGCATTCTTCTAAACAAATTTATTGCTCTCTCAAAGTCCCGAGACTGAACATAACCTGCAATCATAGTGTTCCACGTAACGACATTCTTAGATGTCCCCATTACCACGAACAACTCTCCAGCATTCATCAATTGCCCAGACTTGCAATATCCATCAATCATTGCATTCCATGAAATAACATCTTTCTTTGGACTCTGATCAAAAATCAACCGAGCCAAGGTAATGTTGCCGACCTTGCAACAACAACTAATCACAGAATTCCAAGAACAGGTATCCCTCTCAGGCATACTATAAAACAATTCCTTTACCTGTTCAACATATCCAAACTTGCTAAAAGCTGCAATCATAGTATTATTTGCCACTACATCTCTTTCAGGCATTTCTGCAAACATCTTCTTTGCCGACTCCAAGTCTCCAATCTTTGCATAAAAGTCTAGCAGCCTGGTTTGCAGAACCATATCAATTCAAAACCCAATATCATATTTGGCAATGGAATGATTTCCCTAACTGTATCCCATTAGAACCAGCACAGCGCCGAAGAATCAAGGAAACTGTACTTTTGCTGGAACAAAGTTAAAAGACCTCAACCCATTATAGAACTTAGCAAATCCTTAAAGTTCTAGCTTCTAAAGAAACACGAATGATAGTATTCCATAAATTTGGGGCAGGTTTTGAGAAGCTTTGTAATATATGCGTTGCATATTCTGGATTTTGACAATGGTAACAGGAAGAGAGAAAATCAGTGAAAAGAGGTGTGGAGCTAATTAGAAGCCCATTTGTGAGAATTTGGGCATGGATTTGCATTAACTCCTTCTGGATCAAGAGATTTTTCTTACTGGATAAGATGTAGGTTAGATGATCAGAGATAGAAGAAAGAGTTCTGGGGATGGAATTCATAAAAACAAAAGGAAAGCATTTAGATCATGACCGTTATCCTTTTGCTGGTACTGGATTTTGGCGCGAAACTAAGGGTGAGCCTTGGCCGCTACTCAACTGAATTACTGTTCAACTATTTGGGCTCAGATCAAATTAACATTTTCTGGGTTACATTCACCACCCAAAAAAAAAAACACTGTTCTACGTTACTTCTTACTTCTACTTGTAGTTAAAAAATATATTGTTGCAACTGAATTACTTTTTTATAGTTTTAAAAATATATTAAAAATAATATATAATAAAAAATATATTATTGTTAAAAATAAAAAAATATACTTGTAGAAACACTTTTGTAGACAGCTCTTAGCTATTGGTATTGTTAAAATTTAAAATATTATATTAAATTTTAAAACATTTTTAAAAGTATTTTTTTAATAACTTTTTTTATAAATAAAAATACCAACAACTAAGAGCAAGCCCATATCCTTTAGAATCCTATACCATCTTGACCCAAAATAAAACCCCACACTCTATTTATCAAAATGGGTAATTAGCTAATTTAGTACCGTACTAAAATTGGGTTTTTGTGTTTCTATTTTAAGATCAAATTGATTTTTTCATAGATTTTTTAAACCATTCCTTCCCCCCCCCCCCCCCTTTTAACTAACCTCTCAAATCTTTAATTAAACCACCGCCCCCGAAACCACCGCCCACCACTGGACCGTTGCAATTTTCTGACCATGTCGGTCAGAATCCTAAAAGCTGCATTCCACCACTATCAAGATACAACATGACATCCCGTTTTTAACGATAAATTTAACCATATCAATTACCGTCAAAATCAATAAAATCACTTCAAAACCTTTAAACAATGTGACGACACCCACACTTCCTACCAAATTTACACCTTCTCAAGCCGAATTGAGACATGCCACCCCCTCTTCTTAACATCTAAGTCATCATAGCCCATTACATTTCAAACTTCATCTCAAGTAATTTTCGACCAACAAAACAAATCAGTCACTACTTCTCATATCTTCCCTCTCCATTACAAAACATTTGCATTCCTTCTTCCACCAAAAAAATCTTTAAATTTGAAAAAGAAATTAAAAAAACCGCTATAGTCAACCAAATGGTCTTCAGATTTGGAGGATTTGTTAAAAATGGGGGAATCAATAAAAATACTATTTTTCCCTTGAAGGAATAGTCACGTGCTTTGCAAGTGATTTTTTTTTTTAAACAATTTCCATGTGGCTAAAATATTAATTGATTGCTAAATAATATTTTTAATTAAAAGCATTTTTTTAAAAAAAGATTTATAATCTATGTGGAAACCACGTAAAGAGTTAATAATCAAAATTTAAACTGGAATTGGAATTTTAGGGGAAAATATTTTATATTAGAGAAAAATGATAAAATTTTGGACTAAAAATTCAATTCAAATAATTTTCTATAAGAATTTAGAATTTAAAATTTTCAATATTTTAAACAATTATTTTTTTTTAGAAAATAGAGGGACAGGAGGGCAACGAACTGATAGGAGATGGATGCAGATGCAACGTGGCAATTTCTCTGAGGTGTCTTTAAACCTTTTTCTGGACAATTTTGTCACGAGTTGGCAACGGTGGTGGAGTCGTCGTGCGGACCAATTTTTGCTTTGTCCAAAAGATCCAACCACCCCCTTAAATAAAGCTTCACGTCAATTTCTTTCCTTTAAACAGTGCAACATCTTCAATACTAAATTATTAACATTGGATTAAATTTATAACGTGATAATTAATAATTAAAATATAAATATATTTAAAATGAATATTAAATGAACATACGGTAAAATTTAATAGTTATTTCTAATATATAATATCAATAATCTATTATATTTTTTACGTGTCATTTACTAATTAATGAATTTATTTAAAAAATGATATAAGTTTATTATCATTTAGTGACTCAGCATATTAAATACATTGTTAAGGAGAGACAATCTTATTTACAATATCATGAACATGTAAACATAACACAATCTCAAAACATGTATATTAGAGAAAAAAAAATTAAAATATCATTAATTTTGATAACGTAAATTTTTTTTTTACATTAACAATGAAGTATTACATATATTTTTAATGATGGTTTTCTTAATCATTTAAGACAATTGTGAAGTAGAAATAAATTATAAAATTAAATATTATGAAAACAATAATTTGAAGTTATTTCTGTCTGATTAAAAATATTGTAAGAGTGTTAATTATGAAAAAAAAATAAAAAATATTTTAAAAATAAAAATACTTGAAAGATATTTTGAGTTAATTTCTCGTCTCTTGAATTTACATATCCCGTTATAAAATAGTTAATAAAAATTTATAGCTTTTTCCAAATAATAGGATGCATTTGGATTGAGTTTGTTCTTTTGTTTATAAATATAATATTTTTATGATTTAATAATAATTATTTTATTAGGAATTGAAAGGAATATTTTTTTATTTAGAGAATTAAAAGAAATATTTTTGGAGTTAGAGAATTGAAAGTTTGATAATAATTTAAAGTATAATTATTTGAGATTATGTTTTTAATTAAAATGTAATAAAAAAATATTGTTTATGTAAATATGTGAGATCCATTTATTGAGTTAGAAGAAAAATTAAAATTTTGATATGATAGACTTTTTTTTGGAAAAAACTATTCATTGATATTTTTATGAAAATTTATCAAATTTGAATAAATTCTAATCCAAATATAGCTTTAAATGTTTGTACTCAATTATCAATGAATAATGACAAAAATATTTATTTGATTAAAATATCTGCAACAACATAGAGCCAAGAGTTATACTATCATTTAATAGTATCATAATTATATAGTGGCATTTTCTTTGCAATGCATGGAAACTTTAAAAAAATAATAATAATAAGAGGGCATACTAAATCCAATCTGAGTACGTAAAGGCGAGCGCCTCTTTAGTTTTTTTTTCATTTTACTTCCTTCATCTGAAATTAAAAGTGTTTATAATTTTTAAAATTTTAATATTTACAAAATAAAATTTTATTTTATTAAAATACATAAATTTATTTAAATTTTCACTAACAACTATTTTAATGTAAGAAATTATATCTAACTAACTCATAATTATATTAATAACAATGATATTATAGAAACTTTTCAAGATAAAAAACTCTATTTTAATTTGTGTATTAAATCAAATGTATGTCTAATTCTGAAGAGAGAGACTGTTATTTAAAAACTAGAGGAAGAAATCTAAAAAGAAAACATAAGTAATTTAGAGAGATAAATGGAAGCAAAGAAGCAATTGAATATATCTAGGCAAAGAAAAACACACACACACACAGATATATATATCCTTCAATGATAAGGGATTTTCTAGATCAATTTCTTCGGTAACTGAAAAGGTGCAACTTTAAAAAGAAGAATTTTTTTGCATAATGGAAAACAAATTTCTTGAAAGAAATAAAAGTAATATGCCACCGTTGAAACGTTTGCTTCTATGTTAATACAAAAATTAAGAATTAACCATAAATAAGTTATCAATATATTCTGAATTATTATTTTGATTATTGAGATATGAATTTTAAAAAAATTTAACTAAAAAATCTTGTTCTTTAAAAAATTAATTTTGAACATTTTTAAAATAAAAATATAGTAGTAATCTTTTTTAAAACAGTTATTAATTTTATTAAGAGCTTTTACCCTAAATATACACCTTCTCAATTTTTGAATCCGTTGTATCTTCTTAGGTGAGAAGAATACCAGTGTATACCCTGCGTTATTGCCAAAAACGAAGGATAGATGTGTCAAAAATGGTCCCTTCTTGCCAAGAGGGAGGTAGTGCCAAGAGACCTCTTCATTTCCTAGTAACGGACCCAAAGGTCCGCACGTATTAGGAACTAACCAAAAAGCTGTTGGGAAAACAAACAAGTATATCTAATGTTTAAGATATACTCTAATAAATAGTACTGTATTTGTGAATAAATACTATACTAAAATACTATTGATTCTGTAATCGATATACCAATTGAGTTCCCAGGAAAGAGAAGAGAGTCACAAATAGACTACTTAAGTTCCAAGTCTTTCCTTAGCCAGAACCAGTTCCCAGGAAAGAGGGGAGAGTTCCCAAGTCTTTCCTTAGTCAGAACCTTACTTGATGTATAATCACAATACCAATACAGTATAATAGAATAATACAATACAAATAAACAGTACAATACACAGCGGAATAAAACTCAACTCTCAAGTATTGAATATTATCTAACAATGAAAAAATTACCAACAATTTAATAGCTAAAGCAAAATATAAAGGAAAGAACAAACCGTAATTGATAACGGAGTTCGGCCAATATTGCCTACGTCTCCGGACCCC
Organism: Apocynum venetum; assembly: GCA_019593545.1. Classification (NCBI taxonomy): domain Eukaryota; kingdom Viridiplantae; phylum Streptophyta; class Magnoliopsida; order Gentianales; family Apocynaceae; genus Apocynum; species Apocynum venetum. The sequence continues at coordinate 7,631 of SRSM01000490.1, forward strand.
ACCACAATAGCAGACCACTTTACTGAATGCTCAAAGTATTACAACTAAAATATCATAATTAAAGGATTTCCACAAATATAGAAGATTAGATGTTGAAGAGGTAAATCTAACTAAGGGGCTAGGGTCCTTTTATAGGAGTAAGAACCCAAGCAATTTTTCCTCACTTCCAATGTGGGATTTAAGATGCAATAGTAAAAACTAGCCATTTTCTAACAAATCTCCACCTTGGCGAGTTTCTACAGTTTTTTATCTTCAATATCAAATAAAGTAGTCTTCAGTGGTGCCATCAAATGCGCCATCTAGCGCCAACTCAACAATGTAGGATATTGATCAAGTCCAAACAATGATTGAACTTGGTTGCTGTTACCACTTTCGTCAACATGTCTGCGGGATTTTCTGCTGTTGGAATCTTCTGAATAAGTAATTCACCTTCTTCAAGAATCTCCCGTACAAAATGATAGACTTGATTATTTGCTAAGTGTATAGCACTTTGACTGTCACAATGCACTGTAATGTGCTTCTGACCAACTCCCAAGTCTTCTAGCAACCCTTGAAGCCAAATTGTTTCCTTAACAGCCTCTGTAATTGCCATGTATTCGGCCTCTGTTGTAGACAAAGCTACCGTTGACTGTAAAGTAGATTTCCAACTAACTGGTACCTTAGCTAAGGTAAACAAGTAGCCAGTTGTAGATCGTCGCTTATCCATATCACCTGCATAGTCAGAATCACAATATCCAACTACACATTGACTGAGTGATTTGTCCTGCTCAAATACTAATCCAATGTCTACGGTGTTTTGTAAATACCGTAGAATCTATTTCACAGCTTGCCAATGATCTTTGCCTGGATCATGCATATATCTGCTCACAACTCCAACTGCTTGTGAAATATCCGGACGTGTGCACACAATTGCATACATCAAGCTACCAACCGCATTAGCATACGGAACTTTTGTCATGTATTCTCGTTCTGTATCAGTCTTAGGAGATAACTTAGCACTAAGTTTCAAATGATGAGCAAGTGGGGTACTTACAGGTTTTGAGTTTTCATTCATGCCAAAACGTTGTAGCACCTTCTTCAAATACTGTTTCTGAGTCAAACAGAGTTTGCCACTCTTTCTGTCTCTGTTTATCTCCATCCCGAGAATCTTCTTGGCTTCTCCTAAATCTGTCATCTCAAACTCTTTGTTCAATTGAGCTTTCAACTTGTCTATCTCTGTTTGGCTCTTCGATGCAATCAGCATATCATCGACATATAAGAATAGGTAGATGTAGGAACCATCTTGTAGCTTGCGTAAATACGCACAATGATCATATTTGCTTCTTGTGTACTTCTGTCTCATCATAAACTTATCAAATCGTTTGCACCATTGTCTTGGAGATTGCTTCAATCCGTACAACGATTTATCTAGCTTGCAAACCCAGTTTTCCTTACCAGCAATCTTGAATCCTTCGGGTTGCGTTATATAGATTTCCTCTTCTAAGTCACCGTGTAAGAACGCGGTTTTCACATCTAGTTGAACTAGCTCCAAATCCATTTGTGTTACCAAGGCCAATAAAACTCTGATTGATGAATGTTTTACCACCGGAGAAAATATGTCGTTATAGTCAATTCCCTCCCTTTGAGCATAACCTTTAGCCACCAATCTTGCCTTGTAGCGGATGTCGTTCTTATCGGGAAATCCATCTTTCTTTGCAAATACCCATTTACAACCAATTGCTTTCTTCTTCTTAGGTAGTTGTGTCAACTTCCACGTGTAGTTCTTATAAAGAGACTTCATCTCTTCATTCATGGCATTTCTCCACTTTTCACATTCTGAATTTTGCAGTACCTCGTGATAAGTGGATGGAACATCATTTTCAACAATTGGAAGTGCATAAGCCACCATATCAACAAATCGAGTAGGCTTTTGAGGTTCTCGTCTTGTCCTCCTAACTGCAATTGGTAGTGTCAGTTCATCTTCTTCTTGGGTAGAAACAACTTCTTCTAACTCTTCTTCTGCTGTTGAGATGTCACTTTCAACTTCTGTTTCTGTTGCTGAGATCATTCTCATATGTTGAAACTCCACCTGTTTTAATATAGACTACACCTGTTGTGAAATATCATCGGTCTATTCATCTACTACCTTATTAAACATAGCAGATTTATCAAAGAAAACATCTCTGCTAATGATTGTTTTATTTGATTCTAGACACCATAAACAGTATCCCTTCACTCCAGAGGCAACTCCCATAAAGAAAGCTTTCTTTGCCCTTGGATCTAACTTCGATTCCTTAACATGATAATAAGCAGTAGAGCCAAATACATGTAAGAAATTATAATTAGTAGCAGGTTTTTCAGACCATACCTCCATAGGTGTTCTACCATTTATTGCAGAAGATGGTAGTCGATTGATAATATGTTGCGCATAATTCACAGCTTCAGCCCAAAATTGTCGTCCTAGCCCAGCATTGGACAACATGTATCTAACTTTCTCTATCAAAGTTCGATTCATGCATTCTAACACCCCATTCTGTTGTGGTATTTCTCTGACAGTGATATGCCGAATAATGCCATATTTTTTGCAACTTCTTCGAATAGATCACTTCGATATTCTCCAATGTTGTATGTCTGGAGAACTTTAATCTTTCTCCCAGTCTGGTTCTCAATCCGAGTTTTCCATTTAAGAAAAATTTATAGCACTTCATTCTTTGTCTTCATAGTGTGCACCAACACTCGTTTGGAAAAGTCATCTACAAATGTGACAAAATAACGCCTGCCACTTAGGGACGTTGTTTTGGAAGGTCCCCATACATCTGAGTGAACATAGTCTAGAATACCCTTGGTATTATGGATAGCAATGCCAAATTTCACTCTTTTCTGTTTTCCCATAACACAATGCTCACAGAAACCTATCTTACAAATCTTTGCACATTTCAACAATCCTTGCTTTGTTAACACATGTAAAGATTTTTCACTAGCATGTCCCAAACGCATATGCCACAATCTGGTAGCTTGTAAATCCTTATCTTTTCCAGAAGTTGTTGTTGCTACTGTTCCAACTTCAGTATTACCTTGATAATAATACAAGTTGTTGTTGCTTCTAATGCCCTTTATCATTACAAGTGCGCCAGATATGACTTTTAGAATTCCATCTCGCATGTTCACAATGAAGCCTTTAGATTCTAAGGCTCCCAAAGAAATAAGATTCTTCTTCAAATTCGGGACGTACCGAACATCTAACAAAACTCTTGTTGATCTATCATGATTCTTTAGTCGGATTGAACCTATCCCCATTGTCTTACAAGGGCTATCATTGTCCATATAAACAACTCCACCATTTAGCTCTTCGAAATTGAAGAACCATTCTCGAACTGGAGACATATGATAGGTGCAACCTGAATCCAAAATCCACTCATCAGAGTGAGATGTTGATGATGAAGCAACTAGTGAAAATTCTCCTTCACTATCGCACTCAGCTACATAAGCATCTGTGTTAGTTTTTCCTTTTTTCAATTTTGGACAATCTTTCTTCCAGTGCCCCTTTTCACGACAAAAGACACACTCATCTTTTCCAAGTTTGGACCGTGACTTGGATCTTCCACTCCTTCCTTACTTCCATTGCTTCTGGCTCTTTGGATGACCTCTCACAATCAATGCTTCATCAGCTGCAGTATTCTGATTCTCATTCTTGTTTATCCTTCTCAATTCATAGCTATATAAAGCAGAAGTAACACCTTCGAGAGACACACTTTTCTTGCCATGCAGTAGAGTAGTCTCCAAATGTTCGAACTCATTCGGAAGAGATAACAATAACATCATAGCTAAATCTTCTTCTTTAAAAGTTTCACCTAATTCGAACAGGTCTGCTTTTAAACGATTGAAAGTAATGATGTGGTCATTCATAGATGTACCTAGAGTGTATTTGAAGCGGAACAATTTTTTCTTCATCAAAAGTTTATTCTGACTAGTCTTTTTCAAGAATTGATTTTCCAACGCCTTCCATAATTTGTATGCCGAAATTTCATTCTTAACTGGATACTTCTGTTCTCTTGACAGACTCGTTCAAATTGTTCCACATGCCAGTCGATTAATCGTCTTCCAATCCTTTTCTTCTATATCATCTGGTTTATCTTCTTCAATGGCGATATCTAGACCCTGCTGAAAGAGAGAGTCTTGCATCTCGCCTTGCCACATGCCGAAATGACCGGTACCGTCAAATATATCCATCGCAACTTTAACACTTGACATTGGAGTCCTCGCCCATAAAGACGGAGATGTTGATGCCACATTAGGTACAACTTGCCTTCAAGTTGTAACCTCTTTCGATGGTATAATTACTGCCTCCATTTCGAACTCAATTTATAATATTCAATACAAACAACAAAGCCTAGGGTGAACCTTCGGCTCTGATACCACTTGTTGGGAAAACAAACAAGTATATATAATGTTTAAGATATACTCTAATAAATAGTACTGTATTTGTGAATAAATATTATACTAAAATACTATTGGTTCTGTAATCGATACACCAATTGAGTTCCCAGGAAAGAGAGGAGAGTCACAAATGGACTACTTAAGTTCCAAGTCTTTCCTTAGCCGGAACCAGTTCCCATGAAAGAGGGGAGAGTTCCCAAGTCTTTCCTTAGTCAGAACCTTACTTGATGTATAATCACTATACCAATACAGTATAATAGAATAATACAATACAAATAAACAGTACAATACACAGCGGAATAAAACTCAACTCTCAAGTATTGAATATTATCTAACAATGAAAATATTACCAACAATTTAATAGCTAAAGCAAAATATAAAGGAAAGAATAAATCGTAATTGATAACGGAGTTCGGCCAATATTGCCTACGTCTCCGGACCCCACCACAATAGCAGACCACTTTACTGAATGCTCAAAGTATTACAACTAGGATATCCTAATTAAAGGATTTCCACAAATATAGAAGATTAGATGTTGAAGAGGTAAATCTAACTAAGGGGCTAGGGTCCTTTTATAGGAGTAAGAACCCAAGCAATTTTTCCTCACTTCCAATGTGGGATTTAAGATGCAATAGTAAAACTAGCCATTTTCTAACAAAAGCTACTACCGGGGAATCTATTAGAGGGAATCTTTGAATTGCTGTGTTGCTCACAAACCTACCTTGCTCCGCAAATGCTAGGAACGGACCTGGTGCAAAGCTCAAAGCTCGTGGATTCTTCACTGGTGAACTCTGTAGGATGGTTCACTCCAGCAGAACGAAGTACCGATCTTCTCTATAAACAAACCCACCGAGTGGACCTTCTCTTCCATTCATCTCTCGTTTCTCTCTGTCTTAGAGCTTCTCTTCCTGCAAACTTTCAGCAATATACTCCAAACTTCTAGTAGAGCTTTAAGGAGAATTTTATACTCCAAACTTTCAGCAATATACTGTGGCTTTCCACAGTGAGGTTAGTCTTTTTCTTATTATTTCCTTTGTTTTTTTTTTCTCCACGGCAGAAGAGATAACAAAACTAATGTGATTATATTTTGTTTATATTCTCAAGTTATAATGATCTGGAAAGGTTTTACAAATTTAGCTACTGTCTTTTTATTTTTTCTCATAAGATTCCAGGTATTTTTTATATTTTCTGTTTTTATGTCTTCTGAAGTTTAAGCCATACTTGGTTGCCATAATTTTGTCTTCCAACTCATGCATTTAGTGTTGATGACTTCAGTTAGTTAGCTTCCAATATTCATAGCACATCCCAGGATTGCGTGAGGGGTTTGTATGTTAGCATATTTTCTGACTTGTGTTTAGTTTTGTATTTATCATGGATTTTCTTTTAATGTTTTGAATAGAGCAATGCAAAAATGCTTGTTTTCTATGTTAAAAAGGAAAACATTTGTTATTATTTCAGTTTTTTTTTGTATGTTTATATGTATTTTCTGCTTAGGGAGTTACTAATCCATTTTTTTTCTTCTATTTCATGTTTTGTATGTTAGCACATATTTCATTATCTGTTTTTATTTTCAGATTCATATGTTATTATTCTAATTTTTTTTTTGTTTGCTTATATGTGTTGAAATTCAACATGTGTTAATGGTGTGTAAAATGTAATGTTTGAGAATCTAATTAGACGACTATATGTGTTGGTGGTTGGTAGCCTAATATGGTTGCCAAGTTTGTTATTTTTTATTGTGTAAACCTATAGACTCTCTTGTAAGATATTTGTATCATGTTATTTAAAATGTAGTTCTATACTTATAACATGATATAAGAGTCATTTTCTTGTTGCCTGAATGTCTTTGAAAATATCACTTATTCTTTGTTTGGTTCTTAGTTTGGTCATCATAAGTTTCTTCCAGTTTTAAGAAACTTTCAGTTTCTTAGTTTTAGTTTGCGCTTGTCTGTTTTTTGCCATTTCTTCCATTTTTTGGTGATTGTTTATTAACATCGGCACGTACCTAGTAGTCATAACCCAAACACTCGCCAAAATCTAAGCGCGTGAGCAGTACACACCGGTCAACTCAAGGTACGTGAATAATACGCGCCACTTTTCGCTTCCAATTGCTACTGCAAAAATTCTGGTGGGTTCACCGAATTCTTCTAGACCCTCTCTAAGTGTTCTCTTTCAAATACACTCTCAATCTTTGAAATGTATTGAAATTATTTTCACAGACCTCTTGGTTTTGTCTCTTTCATTCTAAATTTGGTACTACCTTCTTTTCAAATTGAAAATTTGTTTGGTGCTCTGGCTTTCTCTCGGAAGTCTGGTTGGAATTTCTCTGAATTTGTCTAAGTATACCGAAGTTGGACTTTGTTTATGCTGGTTTTATTTCTGCCTCAAAGTCTTATTCTTAACGTCTTAGTTTTACTCTCTTCTCTGCTGCGCTTGTTTGATGTCTGGAACAAAAAAAATCACTTTGTTTTGTTTCTTGTCTGAATTCTTGGCTCTCTGTTCTTTGGTCTGAATTCTTGGCTTTTTGTTCTTTGGTTTGGAGACCAACCACATTTGTTCTATCATATTTATAGTTTCTTTGTCTCACTCAAATAGAAAACTCATCCGAAGATCTTAAACTGGTTTACCATATGCCATAATTTATTTTAACTTCCGGGATTGTATCCTTACTCGGAATTTTCTCCGGTTTGTTGTAGTTTGCATGACTCAACTTCTGCAATCTATTTTGTACTTATTTGAGAGTCAACATCAGTGGAGTGTTGGACCTCGTTAGTTACAGGTTTGATTTTTACTTTGTAATTTTGGACAATCAAGTATGTTGTCATATCTGAAGAAATTGTCACGTGTCAGTATCACACGTCACCTTCCATCTGTCATATCTCACATTTAATATTGTATTTGTTTCAAACTGTCGTCAAGATATACTTCAGCTTTATGGGTGTTGGAATTCAACATGTGTTAATGATGTGTAAAAAATAATGTTTGGCAACCTAATTAGACTGTTATATGTGTTGGTGGTTGGTAGCCTAATATGGTTGTCAAGTTTGTTGTTTTCTATTGTGTAAGCCTATAAACTCTCTTCTAATATATTTGTATCAAGTTATTTAAGATGTATTCCTATACTTGTAACAATATGAAATGTGAAATAAATTTCTGATTTGTATGTTAACATTCATGGCATTTTCTGTTTCTATTTTATGTTTATTTATATTAAATGTGCAATAATATAAAAATGTGGTGTACATAATATATAATACCTTTGTTATAAGCGTTATTAATAGTTAAAATTCTAATTATGCTGTTTTTTATTTTTTAAATGTTGTTATTTTGTTTTTTTAAAAAAAAATTTATGTGTATACAAAAACACAAGGGTTGTTTGTGTGTTGAATGCATAAAAGATTTAATAATATTAGGATATCCCCCAAACTTTCCTTCCCAATTTGAGTCTAATTATATAAGTAGATCTTCCCAAAAATAATTGGAACTCCCGAATTAGATTTATTATTTTAATTCAAGATTTTACTAGTGGTTGAGAGTGTCATTTTCCTATAGTAAAGCACAAACTATAGTAATTTATTATACGGCTATAGTAAAACATAGACTTGAGAAGGAATTTTCCTTTTTCCTTTTTATTTTTTCTGGAATTGCTTTTAATAAGAAGAGAAAACATGAGATTGGGTATGCTGGAGGCATAAAAGATTTAATAATATTACGCTCACTTCCCAATTTAGTCTAATTATATAATTAGATCTTTTTTAAATAATTTAGTTTTAGTATGAGTGCTGTGGAAAGAAATAGGTAAAAAATCCTTGTTATGGTCTTAAAATAATGAATTTTTGGCTATAATTTTATATTATTAAATTTTGCACATAATGAAATGATAAGAACTTATCATTTGAAATTTAATGATTATAATGTTGTATATGCATTTGATTAATTATGCTTTAATTTAGATTGACAGTAAATTTTTTTTGGATATAAATATTTTTAATTTATTTTAGTCCTTTTACTATGAAAATATTATTAATTTTCAAGGCATGAGGGATGAACACAAAGGATACATTGCATTGGAGACAAAAGGATACATTGCATTGGAGACAGGCCATAGACAAACTATCTATAGAGCCCCAATAGTATAGTGTTGCAGTCGAGTCGTTCTATCCATGTATCTCCATTGATAGTCGTTCTGTAGTTGCTTGTCATAGTGATGCTAAGCCATCTTCGCTATATACTCATAGAGTGGATTCGACATCGAGTTTTGAGGATAAACCATCTTTATAATACGATATTATAATACAGGATTTCAGAGCTAAATGTCACATAACATTTTTGGACAGCCTATGACTATTCTCGTATTTCCAATTATCTATATCATTTCGCAGTCTTCCAAGCACCACCAACCCATATCAGAGGGTTTGCTATATTTTCTTAGTCCTCATAGGACCGTATTGGTAGGTTTGATGCTTTCTCCCAATTTAGTATTGTTGTTGCAGGCATAGCTTCATTTTCTAGTTGTTGCAGGCATAGCTTCATTTTCTACACAGTGTTAGATAATCCAAATATTATTCAATATGGAGGTCAAAGATACATGATGAATTTACAAGATTCATTTCGCTTGTAATTGTCATCTAGATCGAATAATTGTGATGCATCTGGAGCCCATGATTGTGCATGTCACGATTAATTATGTATTCATACTATATTTTGTTTCTCCTCTTCATGTGATATATTATTATTTCATATGATGTCATCTCATGCTTGATTTGGTAATTTTTAGTACTTATATTTTTAGTTTATAACAAAATTCAAATTTAAAAAATAATATTAACATAAAAAAATTTAACTTCCAAAATCTCTATATATATAGATTAAATTAAATTACATATATAATTATATTTTTAATAAATATATAATAATATAAAACTAACATGGATAAACATAATTATCTTTATTATTATTATTATGATTATGGTAAACATTTTTAAAGTAATATAAATTAAATTACATATATAATTATATTTTAATAAAAATATATATAATAATATACAACTAACATAGATAAACATAATTATGTTTATTATAATAATTCAAATATATATAAGTAATTTTAATTACATATAATTATATTTTAATATAAATATCTAAAATTATATATAATTAACATATATAAACATAATTAACTATTATAATTATAGTTATATACAAAATATTATTCAAAGTTTTATAATTTATAAATATAAATTCTTAAATTCTTAAATTAATTATCTATATGATTATTGATATACACAATATATATATATATATTAATATATAATAGTTATTATTTTTAATTATAATTTCATTTTATTATTCTTATATATTTATTATAATAATTAATATAATTATATATATGATTATAATATACACAACATATATATTAATATATATTTATTATATGTATAATTATAATTATAATTATAATTATATTATTATTATTATATATTTATATGTTTATTTTAATAATTATATAACTATAATCATTAATATTATATAAAATATATTTATTAATAATTATATTCATTAAATTATATAATTATTATAATCATAATAATCCTTAGAGTGAATTATAATTAATTTTATTTATTTAAAATAAAAAGGTCTGCCAATGGCAAGATCCATTGAAATTGTTTCTAAAAAATAAAAGAAATAGGACTACCATTAACAAGATCATCCCTTGAAAAAACAATTCGGTTGTCAATAACAAGATCGACCCTTTAATTTTTTTATATATAAAAGAAACAAGTTTTATATTGACAATAACAATTGTTAATTATATTTCTAAAAAAATTAATTTGTTATTTTTATTATCAAACTCTCATTTTATACCAAGTTTGTATTTACCAACAATGAAAAGGTATATGGAAGGTTACAATTCTCATAAGGATATATAATGGATTAAAAAATTATAGAATAATATATTTTGAATATAAACTTGCCTATTAATAGTCCTAAGCATGTTTACGTCAGTCGGCATGGCATGACAAACTATCACGTTTGGTCAAACATAGTGCTTATTTAAATAGAGGGGGATTTGATTTATACCTTCTTTCTTGAAATATTTCATTTTGCCATATGCATTTTTTAAAAACTTTTTATTATTTTTATCCTAAAATTAAATTTTTACTATATTTCTATTCGAAAATTTCAATTAAGTGTCCTGAAATTGGCATGTCACTTTTGAGATTAGTTTAAATTTTCATTTTTCATAATAACACAATTATTTAATGATATTACAAAAGTTTGATTAATTATGCATCAATACACAATACATAATGTTTGTATTGTCCGAGACGGAAAACATAATCCATTTTATGTATTACATCTGTTTTAAAATATAATTTATTTAGATTGAAAAATCATTTCAAATATAAGTCTTTTATAATATTTAACAAATATTGCAAATTTTTTTTAATTGGACCATTTGAAATGCAAAGTAAGATTAATCTCAAATTTCAACCATTTAAGATGCAAATGAAGATTGATGTAATCGACAGGCATTTAATTAGTAAAGGGACTTGAATGCAATAATTGTTACCCGATTGTAATACTTTTCCTTCGAATTCCAGCTAAATTAGTGGAATCAAAATTGACGAAAAACATTTATTTAGCTAAATAAACCTCTTTAATAACGTTTAACTTGTTCAAACCATAAGCAGAAAAAAAAACATAGCATTTATTTAGATGGACGAGATTTTATTTGCATTCTTTCTTGAAATATTTTATTTTTAGTACATGTAATTTCCTTAACTTGTCACATTGTTATAACTTGAAATTAACCTTTTTAATACATTGCCACCTGGAAATTTCAATTATACATTCTAAAATTGACACGCAACTTTTGATATTAGTTTAAAATTTTCATCTTTTGTAATATTTCTAACACAATTATTCAATACATTACAAATTTTCGTTAAGTTTGATCATTATTCCTCAATACTTTTAGAATTACATTAATATTTCAATTATTTTGATATGTAAAACATAATAGATTTTACTCTATTTCAAAATATAAATCGTTTTAAAATTAAAATATCTTGAATGTAAATTTCTCACATATCTAATAAGTGCTTGATTTTTTTTTTTTGTAATATTACATTTATCTTTTCACTCAAATTGGTTAAGTAATTGGATTAATAACTTTTAAAATAATTTAATTTAAAAATACATTCTTTTTAAAATTTTGAAGTTCACATGACAATACAAATGTCCTAAGTTATCCTTTTTCCATTTTTCTCCCTAAATCTGAGATGTACAAATAAAGCTCCATATGACATTTGGCCTCCCACAACTCCGGGACCAGATGTTTTTCTTTCGTTTTCATAGTAAAATTCACGAGGAAAATTCAAGATCTTGAGGGAAGTCCACGTTTGTATACCCTAGAGAAGAGCACATAAAAATATTCCTCCTCTAGCCTAAAATAATACAGAGAGTAAGTAACCGAGGCTAATATTTCTCTCCAAATCAAGAAGGATCATTCTTGGGCTAGCTGTGTTCTTCATAATTCACAGTGTTGCAGATTTGTTTTTTTTTTTCCGTTTCGGGGCAGAAAAATCCACAACAGGTAAATATGTTTTCACCCCTTTCAAGTGCTGGGCTATTCATTTCAACTACTATTTTTATGTTTTATGACCTTCCATTCCTTATGAATTTCGAGAGGTGAAATCATTTGTAGTATCGCAGATTTTTTTTTTTTGCTTTTGTGTTTTTTCTTCTGTGGTATGTGGGAAGGAGTTAGTTAGAATGTTGGATGGAAATTTATAACTTGATAAGTTGTTTGAAGGAAATTCTTGCGAAATGGGTTCCTTTTTCTTTCTCAATTATCATACCTGGTGGCTGTTGAATTTTTTTGAATATTGATTTGAATATGTTAGATTAGAAATGGACTTTGAGACCAATCATAAAGAATTGAAAGTTTTATTTTTGAGGAAGTTTATTTTGTTACTTTCATCTATATTCCCATGCTTGATGCAATCAGAAAGAGATTAATAACAGGGGAAGACTGACGATACTTGTTCTATTTAAGCACTGAGCTCATCTTTGGAATCTGATATCTTGTTTTTATTTGCATCAAAAGAAGATATTATACAAGATGCTGTTACACCCTCTTTTCTTCGGGAATTTCGGTTCTTAGGATTACCACTGTGAGCATAACCGGGCAGCCAACAGTAATTTTCTTGCTCCAAGAAATATGTCTGCATATATATTGGCTCAAACTATATTTTTGGTAACAGCAGGTCAGGTCTTGTCCTCTCTGAAGCTCTTGTTAATAGTTTGCATTTCACCCATATGCTATCTTGCATAAACTTCGACAGCAATGATGTCGATGTATTCAAATACAATTTTATTCTTATTCACATGTCTTAGCCATTTGCCAATGACAGTAATTGTGCTTCAAGTGATTCCCATTCACCATAAATCGCATTTGATATTTGGTTATTGCTCCGTTCTCAATATTAGCATCACTTTCGTGTTTCAAAAAATTATTATTTGTAAAACTTTCCTAGTGTCGCCATTGCCAGATGTGCATATAATTTTTTCTTCATGGTTACAGGCCTAAAACTCGTTTTTCCTGGCGATCTTACTTCTTGCTGTGTCCCTAATTTCTCTTGAATTGGTTACTGCATTCATCTGGCAGCTTATTTGCATATCCTTCTGGACTTCTTGTCAACCTCTGACAGAGAGAAGCCAGGGAATGCAGAAACATGTGCCTGAGCTTCTTACTCCCTTTGTCTGATATCCATGAGGTTTTGGCTTTAGCCAGTCATTCATCTTTCATCTTTGATGGCACTGGCTGCTTGGATCATAGTCCATTCACTTCCCAAGCCAAAAAGGATCATGGAATACCAAGTCATGGACTTCTGTCTCTTTTAATGCACAGCCAATGTGAGGATGGTTGATGGTTGAGCTGTATTGGCCATTTTAAACTCCTGCTTAGATTTAGTGTATTGTATCAGCAGGAGCAAGAGGAGAGCTTGTTTATAGTTTTAAATTTGCAATGGATAACAAAGTGAGTGTTTTAATGGAAAGATATGAATTAGGGAGATTGCTCGGCCAAGGCACATTTGCTAAGGTTTATTATGCTAGGTGTATTCGCACTGGGGAGAGTGTAGCGATTAAAATGATAGATAAAGAGAGAGTTTTACGGGTTGGACTTATGAATCAGATTAAGCGAGAAATATCTGTTATGAGATTGGTTAGACATCCTAATATTATTCAGCTTTATGAAGTCATGGCCACTAAAACCAAGATTTATTTTGTTATGGAATATGCTAAAGGGGGTGAGCTTTTAACAAAGTTTCCAAAGGAAAGTTGAAGGAAGATGTTGCACGGAAATATTTTCAACAGTTGATCAATGCAGTAGATTTCTGCCATAGTAGGGGTGTGTATCATCGGGATTTGAAACCTGAGAATATACTTTTGGATGACAATGAAAATTTGAAAATATCTGACTTTGGATTGAGTGCTCTGGCTGAATCAAAGCGCCAAGATGGGCTTCTTCACACCACTTGTGGCACTCCTGCATATGTTGCTCCTGAGGTGATTAACAGGAAAGGATATGATGGGGCCAAAGCAGATATCTGGTCATGTGGGGTGATTTTATATGTTCTATTGGCTGGTTATCTTCCATTTCATGACTCAAATTTGATGGAAATGTATAGGAAGATTGCCAAAGCAGAGTTCAAATGCCCTAGTGGGCTTCCAGCTGACTTACGTCGGCTTCTGTCACGGATGTTGGATCCAAATCCAAATACTAGAATTTCAATTGTGAAAATTAGAGAGCATTCGTGGGTTAAGCGGGGAATGAATGTCAAAACTGTGAAACCTGATATGGAAAACAATGAGGTGGCTTCTTCAAGTGCTGACGCTGTTAATGAGAGACAAGATATGGCGACATTAAATGCATTTGACATCATCTCTCTGTCAGCTGGTTTTGATCTATCCAATCTATTTGAAGAATCTTGTCTGAAGAAAGAAGCTCGATTTACCTCCTGGCTATCAGCATCTGTTATCATTTCAAAACTTGAAGAGGTTGCCAAGCGTCTGAAGCTGAAGACAACAAAAAGGGAACCAGGTTTGTTGAAATTTGAAGGAAGCAAAGAAGGTAGAAAAGGGATATTATCCATTGATGCAGAGATATTTGAGGTGACTACAGATTTTCATTTAGTAGAGATGAAGAAATCAAATGGGGATACACTGGAATATCAGAAGATTTTAAAGGATGGCATAAGACCTGGTCTTCAAGATATTGTTTGGGTTTGGCAAGGGGAACAGCAGCCGGAGGCTTCACGGCAGCTGGATCAGCAAATCCAACATCCACAGGGGGAAACGCAACCTTCACCGGACCAGCAACAGCAACTCCCAGAGCAACAACAGCAGCTAGTAGAGCAGATGCTGCAGCAGGAGAAGTTACCTTGATTTTTGTAGAGTTTATTATTCTCGTCTTATACTTGTAAATCTTATTATTTTCCCTTTTCTTTACATTGACTTAATGATTTTGTCATACACCTCTCTTGTAAATGGCCTGTGTGCTTAATGGATTTCTTCTTCATGGTCCCATATGTTAATCCCAATCTGTTTCTGCCAGTCTTCTTCTGATTGCACATTCTTCTCTCTATATCAGTGATGATCAGTACAAAAGAGCTAGAAAATCAAAAAAAATACTAAAGAATTTTATTTCGGTAAGTGTTTTATATTGTTTTATAAAAACTAAATTAGTATGCCAAATTTTAAGATACACTGCTGTTTTAGTCTAAAACTGTACATTTCTTCAGTGTCTTAGCTTTCTATTTATTTAGTTTGGTGGTGTCGGGGATAGCGTATTCCTGCATTTCCTGAAGTTATTACAATATTTATGTTCGACCAAATTTTTCCTTATGATCATAAAACATATCTGTAGGCATCTGTACTGTTTCTATCTAATGTTAAACTAACTTCTTTTTTTCTTTAAAAAAAAATGAATTTGTTCCTGTAAACTAGAAAATTCTTTAAATGTGAGTTAAAAGAGGCCTTATTTAGGCAGTGAACCTTGCTAGTAAACACGGCACTTCAAATTGATCCGTTCTTGAATATCCTTGTTTCCAACTTGAGGCCAAAGAGTTATTCCGTGAGTGACCCCTGGGGAGTGGGGAGCATTATGCTTTCCTTTAAAATCTGCACCCACATCAGATGAGAACATTCATCTGCACTTCTCTTTTTTCCCTTCTCTCCTGCTCAACTCTTATTTTCAGAGGGCTCATCTACTTGCCCTTAAAGAACACATATATGATGTATGCACAATTAAAAGCTCAAAAACACAATGACCAGACTAACGAGACCGTATAGAAAAATTGTCATATATCATCTCTCATTTCTCAACCGCTGCTTACAGTAACTAAATGCCATTATAAGTACTTGAGCAGCCATTAGAAGAGGTAAGTCGCTCTTATTCTCCTAATCTGCTTAAACTGTGATCATATATATTAAATTCACCACCGGAGAAGTTGGGAGACATCCCAATGTCCTTTGAGCAGGACGTTCAGATAACGGATCAAGCCAATTCGACTTGAGAGCAACATCAACGGACATTGCAGATTAGCTGAATAAGAGACTTAATTGTATAAATGAGATAGCCATGAGTTGCCCATACAAATAAGTATACAGAGGTTTCCGTTTATCCAGTTTAGTAGAACATCGTTTATTGCCCTTTATACATACCTTCGCAACTTAATACAATACACAAAGGTGAAGAAAATAAAAGCATCAAACAAACATGGGCGATGTTGTCAAGTCTATTATCTCATGACAGAGTTTTCTCTTCTTATTTCCCGTGCTCGTCTTGCAGCAAGGAGAGGGAGTAAGCAGATCTATGACTTCAACTGCACTAGAGATGGTAGGCACTCGTTCTTTGTCGACAACCCCTTTTATAGGGGATAATAGCTTAGGAAGCCAATCATATTCCAGACTGCACTCATTGAACAATTTGGAAGTTCCTCCTTCTTCAGCATCCTTCGTAATGTCATTGCAGCTAAAAGAAGTCAAGGAGGATATTCTCACTGAAGAGTCATCGAGTTGAAATGACTGCCAATTGTCCTCTTCTCTAACAAGGGAGTTCTGCATCATTTTAGAGCCAGTTTCTCCTTCCCATGCCCCTTGTTTATGATGGTTTCCATTCTCTTCTATCAAATTACATTTTTCAAACTCAGCATCTTCAGAACAGTTCAGAACATCTGCAGAGTAGCTAATTTGTTGTGCTTCAGTTACACCTTTCTGTGTAGATTCCTGGGATCCTGAACTTTGCTCACATTCTTCATTATCATCCCAATCATCATTTTCCCCCACAACCCAATTGCTTCCAGTATAGCATGGGAGCTCATCCATGGAACAAACTTGGACCCTCATATGTTCTGGCAGATTTGGGCAACCGGCTGTATGCTTTTTGTACTTTGTAGAGAAGAAGTTCACCGTGAGATTCATGCTGATCATTTAATTAAAAAAAGAAAAATCAATCAAGCATCAAAGACATTAATAAACGCCCTTCATACTGCCAAACGTGGTGAAATCATATCATCGTGTCATACCTCTGCCATGCTGGAAGTGTAAGCATTGTATATGCCAATTTTATCTTATTTGCAAGCCCAGAAAGAGATTTAAAGGAAACAGCTGCTTTTCTTACTGCCAAAGATTCTACTGGATGCTGCCAGGCCCATTCAAACTGCAAGTTTTCATAGGTCACTCAATTATTTATGCATTATAGCTGCCCCTCAGATAATACCAAAACAATAAGATTTTATCTCTTAGTTGCTCAAGCTGGGGGGTACAAAGAGTTGAATTATCCAAAGGAGAATGCCAGTTATAAGTGGATTCCAATAAGGTTCACGATGATAGGAACTCTGTAATTTCAGACTTAACGGGATGAAAGCAAATTAAAATTACTAGATGATCAAACGTCAACAAGCTTTCAAATCTTCCAACTGCTTGTAAAAATTGAAGAATCTACTACATGATCTTGTTCCAATACACACTCAGAAATTAGAGAATAATATGGAATTCGAACTTTTGAAGACATAACACACAAAATACCTGGAGAGCGGCAACGTTGGTGGGAAAACCATATATACACAGAACCATTTCCCAAGGGCGCCTCTTCTTGGTCCTCCAAGCACCACTCCCTATTTCCCCATTGTGCTGCCTAATTCTACGCCTAGGATTCACTGTAAATCTGAAACAAATTCTCCAATTTTTCAAGAACGAAAAATTAAGGCCAAAATATAATTCCGACTGAAATCCAAAGCTTAAGACACAACATTTAGATTCAAAATTATCAATCAAGAAAATTATCTGCATTCAAGTGCATGCAATTGAAAATTAACGGGAAACCGAGACGAACCCGATATAGGTGTGACCTTTGAATCTGGGGCATAGTGAAGTAAGCAGATAGCAAGCGAAAAATCTGCCCTTTCCTGCACATTCTTCTTCCTCTGCGATTTCCCTTTCTTTTTCATAATTTTCTTCCTGATCTGGGATTAGGGTTTTGGACGCTTCTTTTCGCCCTCTCCTTCTCCCCATCTCTCTCTCTCTCTCTCTCTCTCTCTCTCTGTTCTTCAGATAAGGTAAAATTTGACCGTTGTGATTGGCTATTTAAATTTTGAACTCTTATATATTTGGAAAACAAATGTAAGAAAATACTAAAATTGGATTAGAATTTTATTGGGCATGCAAAATCAACTAAAATGGAACCCAAAAGTTGTCCCCATTCGTGTCTCTTTGTATGTGCGCTTTTTTTTTTTTTAACACCCTATGTTAATTACTTTTTGTAAATTCTTGAATGTTAAAAATACTTAGGGATCAAAAAAAATAAAAATAGAAATTAGAGACCAAAATGAAAAACAAAAACCATTAAGGGATAAAAAAAGATAAAAAAATAGTCAGGGACCAAGTTGAAAAATAAAAATAATTTAAGGATTAAATTGGATAAGTTTTCAAATTTATATTCCACTAGTTACATTGGCAAAATATATATATATATATATATCAAATTAAAAAATATATTCAAATTTGAAAGGTAGGAATGTTATATCTTTTTTATATAGATAATAAAATTACATCCCCTCAAAAAATAAAGATAATAAAATTACTTTAATACTAATAAAGAAAGACAAATTGCACAAATAAGTGAATAAACAAAAGTTCATCTCCAAATAGTAACATAAAAACTAAGTAGATAATATATAATAAAAATATACAAAACAAATAAAAGAGGATACAAGAACAAAAAGACATGTAGAAAAGCATGTCTCGATCAAGAGCAAGAACTGGCTTGGCCGGAAGCAATGGGAAATGGATGAGTTGAAGAAGCAGCGGCGCATGTGGGTTGAAAGAAAAAAGATATTTGTTGTGCATTTTTTGTTATTTATTCCTCACTATTTCTTGGTAGGAATGTTATATTTCAAGACTCAAGAGGTATAAAGTGCTTGATACAAAGTTGTTTTTGTCCTTTCCAGTTCATTTGATTTGTTAAACGTATAGTAGGCTACCAATAAAAGTAATAACTATGCAATTCAATACCTATCTCATAGTTTTTTAAATTGGATTCGTTCATATTTATATAATAATTTGGAAAAATGTTAGGATTCAATCACAGAGCATATAAGGAAAACAGAAAATACTATCTCAATAGAGAAAATATAATCGTTTTTATGTATCACCAATATTTTTGTGATAAAAAAAAGAAAAGGGACCATGGCATATAGATATGCATTTCAATCCACGAAGACCACGGATACTTATAAGGGGTAGAAAGAAGAAAGAAGAAAGAAGGTACAAGTAAAATATTTAATTTCTAAAATTTCTTATATCAACTTGACCTTCATAAACTGAGTAGTACCTTGAGAAAAGTTTAGGATGCATTTGAAATAGCAACTTAATAAAAATGTTTTTATACCAAATTTCTGTGCAAAAAAAGAATCTATAGAATTCATTTGGATAAAATATAATTATTGAAATAAAGAATAGGTTAATTTAAATTAAAATAATTTAAGAACGTAGACTAAATGAGGATGATGTATGATGTGAGACCATATTTTGAAAAACAAGAGTAATAAGTGACACTTAAATTTTTAAAAATTTTAATTTTAACACTATTTTTTATTATTATTACATAGTTCTCAAATTTTATAAAACTATCAAAATGTATAGTTTAATCCATATAATTATAGGGCATTTTTATCATTCTCAATAATAATATAAACTTATTATTTCCATTGATATTATTTTTAGTAACTACTCAATTTGTAAGTGTCATTTTATCATCAAATTTCAATTACCACTTCTTGACTAAATTTATTTATTTTTTTATTTCTATTATTACATTATCTCATATGGTCTCATATTTTTATTTCAATTACCACTTCTTGATCCCATATCTTTTTTTCATAGGTTTAAATCCTAAACTATTTTTGTTCTTTCAATTTTGATCCTTGATCCTTTTATATCCCCAAACTATTTTTACTTTTTCAAATTTATCCCTAATTGTTTTCTTTTGTATCTTTTTTATTCTCAAACTATTTTCAATTTTTAAAGTTTGGTCTTTCTCATATAAAATATTAAAAATAGTTCAAAAATAAAAAAATGAGACCAAAATTAAAAATTAAAAATAATTTAGGAACTAAATTTGACTTTCTTCCAAAGAACATTGAATTTTAAGTTCTTGTAATGATAGTGCACTTTTTTATAATTTTATAAAATTTAAATACATGCATCAATAAAAAAAATTCAGAGTACTAAAATAATTTTTTTTTAAAAGTTTAAGGATATGTCACACTTTTTACCAAAAGAAAATGGAAGATGACATGGAATTACAAACCCATTTGAACAAAATGGTGCATCAACTCAACTCGTACCCTCAGAAAAGAAAAAGAAAAAAAAAACTCTACTCGTAATACATCATATATTAGATTCATGAAACAGTACATGCCCAGATTCGTCTTAGAATTTCTAAAATGGGGAAGTATTCCTTTGCTACTCTTGAACATGAAACACTAGTTATTTTCTTTCTTCTAGAAATAATTAACCAAAATGCAAAAAAGAAGAAAATAATAATAAGGTTGACTCTATAATAAATAGGTCATTTGAATCCATCCCCTAGTTAATAAAAACCAGACAAAAACAACAAATTCAGATGAATGAAGCCTTGTCTATTAACCATATCTAAAAATCTAATGACCGGCCTCCACCGGACCTCTAATTTTTATTATTATTAAATCTTTTTTGGCTCTCTTGAAAATTGAAATTCCCTTTTTTCCCCTACGTTTTTGTCAAAAAATGTATCCTGAATCCTGAACAAGGATAAGATACAAAATAAGCCACAAAAGTAACTAAATCCAAAAGGTTTGGAGACAGCATTGCATTCCGTGCAATTGACAGATCCACGATGATTACAAATTCCAGCATGGTTATCCTAATCAGATCATCCGAACCTAGGTTTTTCAATGTCAAGATGGGGTTAGGTCGGTAAGTATTCAAAGCAAGCAAACTCAGTCACAGCCGAAGACATGTAGACATTAATACATGGCCCTGAGCATCAACTACAAGTTGGCTACAATTCAACCTAACTATAGTGGAAGCCAAATGCCTGGGAGTAAAATACCAAGAACCAAATGCCTAGAAAAGACCAAGAAACAGTAACCACTGAGAGTAATTGGCACAGAGTATTCAAAATTTTGAAAGATCAATCAAGACAAAACCTGATGCGTTAAAATCTTAAGTTTCACTTTCCACCAAGTCTCTTTAACATTGTGGTTTTCCTGATGAAACTAGAACTCTCAAGGATTATGCTAACAGTAATAAGGAAGGAGCAGAATGAGTACATAGAAGCAAAGCCTGCCCGTACTAAAAGCAGATAACTCAATCCAGAATATGAGTCTAACGGATCCTCATTCCAACCTATGCCATCCCGTTAAACTTTAAACTACAAAGTGGTCAGAGCCGTAAAAGGGAACTAAGAAATAAACTGAATGAAAAATAACCAGTGTGTATAACAAATTTCAACTTTAAAGTGATGAACATCAAGATCACTCTGAATAATTACTTAGACAGTACTAGAACGAATTGAATAACATTGCAAGAACTTCACCTGACATATATGAATTTGAGCATGTTTAAATTGAATATAACATACTTTCTGATAATGTCAAGAACTTCTGCATTAGAAAGAACATTCATAGGACTAAAGCACTACTGATCCATAACATTACTGGGGTGACATCCAATGACAGTTTATGAACTTAATTCATCTTATCCCCAAATTTCAGCAAGTAAGAAAGCATAAAAAATTTCTTAATCCAGAAAACTCTAGGTAGCATCAAGAAACAATCTTTAGATAACAAAACAAAAGAAAGTAAAGTTTCAGAAAATTAAACACCAGTCATTCAAACATGCACATATTTGAAGCTGCCGAATCAAATTAACTAGAGGGAAAACATACATCTGATCATGGACCCAAAATAGAGCAGATATGTTTGGAACACAATGTTCAATACAGATGTTAAGAAAAACCATGTTTCTTAAACAGAGTCAACTCGCCTGAAAATTCTATACAGAGACCATGCTACATTTACAAAAGCAGACAACACTACAAGTAATTATCCTCGTAGTTTTCCAATACCAATAAACTTCACGATTAAGATAAATGGAAGCAACTAAGAACGAGCAAACGTAGCAAAATTACACCCAAAATAAGTGATTTAGGTCAGCTCATACAACCGGCAATGAAATCCTTGCCCAATAAATCACCCATAGAGGTTCCAATTACCGATCAAAATCAATCAGCTCGTTTGCTCGTTTGGAAGCTAAGGAAGAGTCGGACGAAACCAAATTCCTCCACAAATATCTCCCGCTCGCCATGTCCACACACGTCCAAAATCCCTTCACTGTTGCCGCACGAACCTATGCAGGAAAATCGAAGAAGATCATATATTTAGGATGCCATAAAATACAAAAAAAAAATGTAAAAATAGAAGGAAAAAAATTGAAGGATTTTAGAACCTTGGAGGAAAGAGGAAGAGAATCCGAGGCAATGTTTGAAGAATTGTTTTCCTTGGTTTTGGAGGCGTCGTCGGTGTCGGTGTCGGCGTCGGAGGGTTGAGATTTGAGGTTTCTGAGGACGAAGAATCCGGCAAGAGTTGCCGAGAGGAAGATTAGGATTATTCTTAAAGGACACATTTCTTTCCTTTCTTTCTCTTTTCCCTTTTGTCTTGTCCTTTGGTTATTGAAGAGGTTTTAGAAAGAGGAAGGAAGGGAAAGGAAAGGAAAATGATTTGTTAGAGGGATGGAAGTGGAAATTATTTTATTTTGATTTGAGGGAGAAGGAGAAGAAGAAGAAGAATTATTGCTCCATTTGTTAGAATATTTTGGAATGACTTTCAATTTTCGATTTTCTAACTAAAAGGATTGACTTTTACATCCGAGTATGAATGGCATAATGGGTGGGTGGTCTTCACTCTTCAGATCTCTATCTTCAATAGTGTCTTCAATTTGAAATAACGTACTTGGTATCCTCATTCGTCTTATTGAGTATACTCCGCTATCGTCCCATGGATATTCAATCAAATTTATTCTCATTTGCAACCAAATATATTCTAGTTTTACTCACATACAAAATCGATTATCAATTTGTTTTCATTCCACTTTTAAAATTTTAATTTTAAAAAATGATGATGAATTACAAAAGATGTCTTTGATTGGATTTGTCAGATGTCTGATTGTTGGATAATTCTGTTTCTACATTATTGGAGGGTGCTAAACTTCACTTTCTCTATGTTTTTTTTTTCTTCGATTCTACTACATTCTTCTATTTTTATTATTTTAACTTTCATTATTCACTACTTAATTTTTTATTATTTGTTTTTTTTCATTTCCATTATAATGTTTTTTGTAATATACTAATTAATATATATATATATATATCAAAATAAATAAATAAATAAATTATACAATTTCATTGCATAAATTACAAAATACATCCAATATAATAAATAAAATAACGAAATACATTTAGAATATTAATAAAATACAAAATACATCCATAAATATGAAAAATACATTAAAAACAATCATATTCGGAATTGTGATCAAAATTACAAGCGTAAATCCAAATCAAAGTCATATACTTCTTTTTCTGCGCTTGTTACTTTAATCAAATATACTTGGAATTGACAAATTAATTATAAGGACTTCACGATTCACGATAGGAAGAAATGTTTCTAATTTGAAATCATTTTATACAAAGAGTTTGCAGAAAGAAGAAGTTTTCTTGAAAATGGAGATAGAAATCTATTTTCATCAACCTTATCAAAAAAATATCAATAAGAGATAAAACAAAATTGTTTCCAAAAAACATACATATTATTATGTAAATTTAAGCTCAACTAAAAAAGTATATTGAACATTTGTTATAACATGTCGTAACTCCTAGGTAATACTATAAATGCATAGAATTTTTGCATCATTATACCTACGCATTTATATATTGACTTCACTTGTATCTCAATTTTTACTGTCCTTCTGTATAATGATTTTGACGAAGTATGAATAACATCAATCGTTCTAACTTTTTTTGTGTGTTGCTTGAGCAATTACACTTACTAATCCAACATTTCATCATTCATATATAACATTAATTTTATGACTTCCTAACATCTTCTGCAATTCAATTGAATCCTCCTCATTTGCTTTATATACTTTAAAAGATAAATGATATATAATTATTCTTCTAATAATTATATATCAAAACGGAAAAAAATTAGTGTATCTTCCTTCTACTAGTAATAATCTTTTTAAAACATAGGTAAGATTTATAATCTATTATGTAGTTTATCCGAAAAAGAGAAAAAAAAATGGTACTCTAAAGGATAAAATATTGTACAAAGGATTTACGATCAAATCCCATTAACCTGTTAATTACACATAAAATATAAAAATAGCATTGTATAATACTTTTTTTGTTCATATTTGAATATCAATATTTAATTTAATATAAAAAAATTGACATTTAAAAAGTTTTTTATTTTATTTTTATTAATAATAAATTTATATATGTTAATATAATAAAAATTATGTCATTATCTTTATTGTTGTTATACAATTATATGGTCTTCAAAATGGTTTTAATTTATTTAAATCCTTTCAAAACCTAAAGAGAAAGAAAGGTGTGTATTTGCGACATCGTCAGAATATACTATTCCAGAATGCATATGGAATAAGAGGATCATTTATTATACAAAAATGTTTGAATTTAATTTAGGTCCTTTCCTTTCAACATTGTTTTTTTTAACAAAAAAATTATTTCAGAAAAGAAAGATGGCCTAAATTTCTCAAAGTTGAAAATAATTAACACAAAAGGCGTGGCATTTTTGTCATTTAATCATTGACTAAACTGGAAATTTCTCACGCGTGTTCGAGTTTTCACACAAAATAAAGTTAGTGGACATGCAATAGCCAATGTGCGAATTAGGTTAACTACTTTCTTATTTTGTCAACCCTTTTAGAAAATACATATATTTTTTAATAACCCAAGTTCCGAATTTAAATTGGATTATGTTTTGGAACCGGTCCCTCGTAAACTAAACTCACATTAAATTAACGAATGATGTAACGATTTGATTATATTATTCCCATTGAATAATTATGCATATAAAAAGAATAAATCATAATTAATTATCTCTTTTTAAATCATAATTAATTATCGTTTAGCAAAATTCTCACTCTTACATTAATTATCAAATTGATCTAGAGGAAAAAATAAGTTATTTTCTGATTTCTGATTTCAGCAAGCAAGGAAGCATAAAAAAATTCTTAACCCAGAAAACAAGTTGAAAACTCTAGGTAGCATCAAGAAACAATATTTAGATAACAAAACAAAAGAAAGTAAAGTTTCAGAAAATTAAACACCAATCATTCAAATATGCACATATTTGAAGCTGCCGAATCAAATTAACTAGAGGGAAAACATACATCTGATCATGGACCCAAAATAGAGCAGATATGTTTTGAACACAATATTCAATACAGATGTTGAGAAAAACCATATGTTTCTTAAACTGTGTCAACTCCCCTGAAAATTCTATACAGCGACCATGTTACATTTAACAACACTACAAGTAATTATCCTCGTAGTTTCCCAATACCAATAAACTTCACGATTAAGATAAAATGGAAGCAACTAAGAACGACCAAACGTAGCAAAATTACACCCAAAATAAGCGATTTAGGTCAGCTCATACAATCGGCAATGAAATCTTTGCCCAATAAATCATTCATAGAGGTTCCAATTACGGATCAAAATCAATCAGCTCGTTTGGAAGCTAAGGAAGAGTCGGACGAAACCAAATTCCTCCACAAATATCTCCCGCTCGCCATGTCCACACACGTCCAAAATCCCTTCACTGTTGCCGCACGAACCTATGCAGGAAAATCGAAGATCATATATATAGGATGCCATAAAATACAAAAAACTGTAAAAATTGAAGGATTTTAGAACCTTGGAGGAAAGAGGAAGAGAATCCGAGGCAATGCTTGAAGAATTGTTTTCCTTGGTTTTGGAGGCGTCGTCGGTGTCGGTGTCGGCGTCGGCGGGTTGAGATTTGAGGTTTCTGAGGACGAAGAATCCGGCAAGAGTTGCCGAGAGGAAGATTAGGATTATTCTTAAAGGACACATTTCTTTCCTTTCTTTCTCTTTTCCCTTTTGTCTTGTCCTTTGGTTGTTGAAGAGGTTTTAGAAAGAGGAAGGAAACGAAACGAAACGAAAAAGATTTGTTAGAGGGAGGGAAGTCGAAATTATTTTATTTTGATTTGAGGAAGAAGAAGAAGAAGAATTATTATTGCTACATTTGTTAGAATATTTTGGAATGACTTTCAATTTTCGTTTTTCTAACTAAAAGGATTGACTTTTACATCCAGGAAGGAATGGCAAAATGGGGTGTTTCTCCAATTCGAAATAATATATTTGTTTTCTCAATTTTTCCCAAAAGAATATTATTCATTATATTTGCTATCGTCTCCGTGGGTATTCAAGTAAATATATTTTCATTCATAACAAAATATATCCTAGTTTTATTCACCTATAAAACTTATTATCAATTTGTACTCATCCCACTTATTTAATTTTAATCTTAATTTAAATTTTAAAAAATGATGATGAATTACATAAGATGTATTTTTTATTCGGTTTGTTTGGTAATGTGAATGTTCGATAATTTTGCTTCTACATTATTGGAGGTTGCTAAATTTCACTTTCTCTATGTTTTTTTTTTTCTTCAATTCTACTACATTATTCTATTTTCATTGTTTTAACTCTCATTGTTCACTACTTAATTCTTTATTATTATTATTTTCATTTTCATTATAATATTTTTGTAATATATTAATTTATATATATATATCAAAATTCATGAATGAAAAAATTATACAATTCCATTGTATGAATTACAAAATACATCCAGCATAATAAATAAAGTAACAAAATACATTCAGAATATTAATAAAATACAAAATACATTCATAAATATGAAAAATACAAAATACATAAAAAATAATCATATTCAGAATTGTGACCAAAATTACAATCGTAAATCCAAATCAAGGTCATTTGCTTCTTTTCTGCGCTTGTTGCTTTGATCAGATGTACTTGGAATTGACCAGTTAATTATAGGGACTTCAGGATCTACAATAGGAACAAATGTCTCTCATTTAAATATCATTTCATACAAAGAGTTTGCATAAAGAAGAAGTCTTCTTGAAAAGGGAGATATAAATCTATTTTCAACAGACTTATCAAGAAATATCAATAGAGGATGAAAAAATTTATTTACATTAAATAGATATATAGGTTTATTATGTAAATTCAAATTCAACCAAGAAAGTATGTTGAACATTTGCTCTAACATGTCATAACTCCCAGGTAATACTATGAATGCATCAGATTTTTGCATTATTATACCTATACGTTCATACATTGACTTCACTTGTATTTCAGTTCCCACTGTCCTTCCGTATAATGGTTTTAACAGAGTAGGAATCACACCTACCGTTCTAACTTTTTTTTTGTGTGCTGCCTGAGCAACTACACCTACTAGTCCAGCATTTCCTCCTTCATATATAACATTAATTTTATGACTTCCTAACATCTTCCCCAATTCAATTGAAGCTTCGATATATTGTTTATCATTCCCAAGATTTGTCCCACCAAATAACCCAATGTTTTTAATTGTTCTTGCTGATAAAATGTTCATTAAATTACCTTCAATTGGTGGTATGAAAATATCTTTCCTTCTTGGAGTTGATGTGCCTTCTTTTCTTGATGTTGATGTACCTTCTTTTCTTTTTTATGATGGACCTTCCATTTTATGACGAAGATATTAAAAGAAATAAATAAGT
Source organism: Apocynum venetum (assembly GCA_019593545.1). NCBI lineage: Eukaryota > Viridiplantae > Streptophyta > Magnoliopsida > Gentianales > Apocynaceae > Apocynum > Apocynum venetum. The sequence goes on from SRSM01000490.1 coordinate 35,495, forward strand.
ACTTGTTGAAGTATATAATAGATTCGTTCGAAAAAAATAAGTTTTGAGATTGAGAATAAACAAATCTATTTATAGATGTAGATGATTGAATATAATAATATATTAGTAATAATATTAATTTCAATAGAATGTGACATAAAAGACTATCTCAAAATTGAATTCCAATTCCATCCGTCATAATTAACATTTTGTCATTTCACGTTCGTTTCCAAAATATTTGATATAATTGGACAATTATACACGGATTCCAAATCCAAGAATATTTTTTATGTTTTGTCCATCTTATATTAAATTGAATATAATTTGACAAAAAAAAAATTTAACTCTTGAAAATTGAATTTCAATCCTATCAACATCAAAATCCGATTGGATCGGAATCAATTGATAAGCCCATTTCCTTTATATACTTTAAAAGATAAATGATTTAATTATTCTTCTAATAATTATATATATCAAAATGGGAAAAAATTAGTGTATCTTCCTTCTACTAGTAATAAACTTTTAAAGCATAGGCAAGATTTATAATCTATTATGTAGTATATCTCAAAATGAGAAAAAAATGGCACTCTAAAGGATAAATTAGAAGAACCTATTATGGTACAAAGGATTTACGTTCAAATTTCATTAACATGTTAATTACACATAAAATATAAAAATAGCATTGCATAATACTTTTTTTTGTTCGTATTTGAATATCCATATTTAATTTAATATAATTTTTATAAAAAAATTGATATTAAAAAGTTATTTCATTATTATTTTCATTAATATAATTAATAATAAGATTATATATGTTAATATAATAAAAATTATCTCATTATCTTTATTATTGCTATACAATTTTATGGTCTTCAAAATGATATTAATATAAATCTTTTCAAAACCTAAAAGAGAAAGAAAGATGTGTATTTGCGACATCGTCAGAAATCAGAATATACTATTTAAGAATGCCTATGGAATAAGAAGATTATTTATTATATAAAATATTTGAATTTAATTTAGGTCCTTTCCTTTCAACACTGGTTTTTTTTTTTTAAGAAAAAAATTATTTAAGAAAAGAAAGAAGGCCTAAAATTCTCAAAGTTGAAAATAATTAACAGAAAAGGCGTGTGGCATTTTTGTCATTTAATCCTTGATTAAACTGGAAATTTCTCACGCGTGTTCGACTTTTCACGTAAAATAAGTTAGTGGGCATGCAATATGCGTCCACTGCGAATTAGGTGAACTACTTTCTCATTTTGTCAACCCTTCTTTTTAAGTAATCACTTAAACCAAATTTCTTTTTTTTTTCTTTTTTTTTTCTCTGTCTAATTTAGACTTTTTGGATTTGGGTTTTCCATCACAAGATCTGTACATTATCTAAGTGAACTTCTGGAAATTTCTACAAGATCAGCTTCAAAGAGAGTCTTTGTGCCTAAAAATTCTTACATGGACTCAATCCAAGTTAGACATAGACATGGTGATTAATTAGATGCTAATTTACAAGTGTCAAAGGTTTCACACTAACATCTCATTTTACACTCTATAATTCTTGAAGAAAATTCTCAAGTGAACCCATAAATGATCTGCTTAAGAGACTGTAATGGCATGATGGCGAGAGTAAAGAGAATTTGAGAAAAAGGTTTAAGATAAAAATAGCAATAAGTATAATTGAAAAAGAAAAAGGTACAGTGTTAGTAATAAAAAAATACTAATGCTGCGTTTATCAATACGAGTTTGTTTTTTCTTCTGGTTTTTTAGTTAGGCATAGAAAAAGTGGCAGACTGGGAAAACTGGAGATTCCATCGGACTTTGGATAGATTTATCAAAGTCAACATCATGGGTTTGAGGCAACCACGAGTTCATGGATAAAATTCTAAAACAACGGCACCACACAATATAATAAATAAGACATAAAAAATGGGCGCCACCATGACTGGCTAATTTATATAAGAGAAAGAAGACGAAAACGTAACCACTTCCACATAATAATGCGCGCATTGATGGAGTAGTAACAAAGTCACTAGAACTCTTTTAGGTAAATACAGGAAAGATTCAATCGGCAGGTCCAACAAACTATGAATACTTCAAAGTAAGTGCGTTAGAGGGATAATCTTCGGTTTAGATAGGGTTCCACCCCGACGGGACTAAAGAGTCTTTGGGATTTCTGGGATGGGGCAGAGCAATGGGGCTCAGGGCTTTGACCCTCACAAATTCTCGCCCTACCCATTTTTCTAGTATAAACTAGTATAAATATCATCTTAGTAAATTAAAAACAAATTATCCTATCATCTTATTTGCTTATAAAAAGAAAAAGGAAATTAAATTGAAGTCTAAACTACTAAATAATATCTCTTAGATTGATTTATATATTATACTAATGTTGTATTTGATTTGGATAATGGATATTTTATATTTTATATTTGATGTACGAAAAATTTAATTATTTTATATTTGATGTCAAAAGAGAGAAGAGAATGACATATCAACTATTTTATCTTTTGGTCTATTGTACCATTTTTTCAAATTGTGTTAAAAAAATAGCACAATATGCCAAAAATTATAAAAGAGTATGAAACATTTTTCTAAATCAATTTTAAAAAATGATAAATTGACAAAGATGATGAAATTTAATAATTCAACGGAATTGAATTTATTAATTTGAAAATTTGAACAAAATACCAAAAGAAAAAAAGAGATTGATATCTATTTTGCACTTGAATGAAGATTGATTTTCTCTTGATGGTTTTGTCAAATTTAAGCAAAAATTGATTTTCCAATTTGATGAAATAAATGGCACCAAGTAGCCTACTGAAGATGTGATAAGACAAATGATTAACAATTATGGAGATAAGGTAGATGATGGTGATAATGTTGAAATGAACTATTGTGGAGTAGATGATGGGTTGTTTGAAGTAGAGGTTGAGAGAGTATATGAAAAGGTCAGTCCAGGAAATGCTGATGATAAATATGAAGTTTCATTTTGTAGTGAGAGCTTTGCAGATACTGATTATGATGCTTCGAATAGTGATAATAGAATTAATAAAATGGTAGAGTAGAAAGATTGAATTCTTTAAGGAATTGCTGAGACAAAAAGTAACACCTATTAAAGAACATGAGAACAAAATTCAAGAACAAGTAGAGGACAATCAGATTGTTATAAGAAACAAAGGAAATAGAATGGGTGGAATTATAGGTCCTAGAAATGCTTGACTATCACTTGAGACCTTAAGAAGTTCATTTGGTGCATGTAAGGAAAATATTTGCACAAGTGATTCTGATGCTGATAATTCAGATACAACATTCTATGATTCATATTCTACATCAGGTGAAGATGAGGTTTCAGAAGGTAAATTTGTTAAATTCCATAAATTCAAGCTAGACGGAGATGGTGAAAAGCCTCGATTTAAATGTGTAATGTATTTCAACAACATTGATCAATTAAATTAGCCATTAAAAATCATGGCATCAAGTGGGGAAGGCTTGTACATATTGACATGAATGAGAAAGATAAGGTGAAAGTAGTATGTTGAGCTGAGGGTTGTGATTGGTTAGTGTATGCAACCACGCTTCTAGGCACAATATCCTTCCAAATCAAGACTGTTCAATCTAAACATAGTTGCTTAAGATCTTTGAATCACAGATTAGCAACTACAAAAGTATTAGCAAGCAGATTTATTGAGAATATTAGGTCAAATCGAGGAGTTGATATCTATGAATTTAAAGAAAAAATTCATAGAGAATTAAATGTAAATGTTTCAAAGTGGATAGTTTATAGGCCTATGAGAGAGGCTATAATAGAAAGTGCTTACATTAACTAATATAAACTATTGTGGAACTACCAAGATGAAATATTGAGGAGCAACCCCAAGTCTACATTTTGTATTGAAGCAAATGATGATAAAGTAACATGTGATATGTACTTTGCAAGGATTTACATTTGTCTAAATGCATTGAAGACTGGTTTCAAGAATGGATGTAGGAGAGTAATTGGAATTGATGAGACTTTCTTTAAGGGATGGCATGAAAGTGTTCTATTAACGACAATTGGTATAGATGAAAACAACGATATTTGTCCTGTTGCTAATGATGTGGTTGACACTGAAAGTAAAAGCACATGATTATAGTTTCTTAGGCTGATTATTATTGATCTTGAAATACAACAACAGAGTGCATGGTGCTTGATTTTTGACAGTATTTGAACGACTCTCGAATTGTGAGCATCGCCATTGTGTTCGACACTTGCACAATAACTTCAAAAAACTACATTCGAGTGATGCATTAAAAGAGATTATGTAGGCTTGTTCCAAGACTTCATATGTTGACAAATATGAATATGAACTAATGAGACTTAGGAAATTCAATGAGAGTGCTTACAAGTGGCTTCAAGACAACACTTCTTCGAGACATTGGAGCAGATCTTACTTCTCAGAGGTAACCAAGTGCAATATCCTTTTAAATAATCATTGTGAAATATTCAACAAGAGCATCATACAATATAGATGCAAGCCAATTCTTGGACTTTTAGAAGGCATCCGGGTATATCTTATGTTGAGACTTTACTACATGAGATAATGGATCTCAAAACAAAATAGAAATATATATCCAAAAATATTGAAAAGATTGGAGAATTTTAAGGATCAATCATCTCAGTGTTTTCCTTCATACGCTGGTGGCTCACATTTTCAATAAGGCAGTGGAATATGAACCAGTTTATCGTGGATACAAAGGCTAGAAGCTGCAGTTGTATGAGGTGGAACATCTCAGGCGTACCTTATATACATGCTTTGACTGCCCTAGGGTGTGAGAGCAAAAAAGCTGAAGAATTTGTGAACTCATGCTGCAACATTGATGCTTTCAAAAGGGCATGTGAACCAATAATTTTTCCAACAATTGGCCTAAATCAAACATGCCTCCAATGCATGCTCCAAAAGAATACGATTACCTGGAAGACCCAAGCACAAAAGAAGGTTGGAGCATAGAGAAAAAATAAATAGAAAAAATGGTTCAAGGCTAGAAAAACTTCCAAAGATAGACCAAATCTAGAAATCCAAGAATTGTGGTGAATCAAGGCACAACAAGAGGACATACCCAAGAAAAGATAAATTTGAAAAGTCGGCTAGTCAAAATGAAACAGAAGAGAAACTTGATCATGTTAATTTTAACATTTGTGAAAATTGTGGTGAGTTGAGTCATAATAGAAGGGGTTGTGGCAAGCTCAAAGACCAAGATGATGGAAAAATGGAACGTGAAAGGAAGAAGCCTATATGTATTTCTTCTGCAAACAATGGTTCCAAAAGTCTAAGCAAACATGTATATATGTATTTAAAATAAGTAATAAATTGTTTATGACACTTTTGTTGATAAAAAGACCTAACTTCATATCTTACATTTTGTCCATATAGCCAAAAAGGGAAATTCTGAAAAGAAAAGTGAAACACAACAAATTTCAACAATGAGATAGGTTATATCGTTAACTGTCAAGCTAGGCCCAAGCACAACCTAGTTATTTTTTGGAATTACATCCCCTTGTTTTTTTTTTTTTTTTGTCATATGTTATCTCATGATAGATATAAGCAATAGATATGGATAATGTATGATTTATTGATGACTTGAATGAATGTTTTGTGTAATGGATAGATGCTACAGGTGGTTATTTCTTCATTGAGTATGATTATTAACATTTTTTACAGACTTTCATGGTTGATAATGTTGAAATTTAAGTTGTAATGACATTATATTGACATTCTTGACAAGAACACTTGAACAATAAAATCGAAAATGATTAAGTACTAACAAATTCTAAAACTCTCCTTGAAAAAAAAAAGATCAACAACTAAATTACTACTAATACAATGTCACTATCAAGCAATACAACTAACTTATCTTCAAATCAAAACATTAAGTGAGTACATTGATTAGATTTATTGTAGATATACTTTCATGATTTAGGTTAGGTTAAAGTATGATTAAAGGCCATGAAATACCTAAAACACCATTGTTTAGAGTGTGATTAAATACTGTAAATTGAGAGTAATTAGTAAAAGTGACCAAATTTGTCACTCGTAAAAAGATTAGTGATCAAAATTATCATATAAAAACGTTTTAGACTTGAATCCCGTAAAAACATTATGTACAATACGTACCACTTACTCATTTCCAAAATAATAAAACAACATATTTTACAAATGTGTTCTCATAAAAAAACAAAATTATAATTTTTCATCACTAATACTTCCCTACATAGTATATATAGAATATTCAAACTTACAGCTTTTACAATATGCCATAAATAATGTACGTAAAAACAAAATACTGCACAAGTTATACACAAATGAACTGGCCCTGAATCCAATATATACACCTTTATGCTTATATTCATATTTACACGTTAACTATCAGAAGTTATCAGAAGAACCCACTGATGTCAGTAGATAAGGGCAAGGGAATGTCTTTTGGCATTCAGTTAATAGTAAACAGTGATTGGTAAGCTCGTTCATTTTTATATACTACTAATAAATAACTGGCAGAAAGCATTTTTGTTCATGCCCAGAATTTGGGTACTAAATTATGGTGGCTTTCTAAGCATATGATGGATATTGACGAGTAGATTCTACCCTCCTTTTCACCTAAGAATTATTTATTTGTTCCATGAAAACAATGGTGAGAGCCCATTTTCCCATCTAAGCATATCTTTTTTTTTATTATTATTCTTTTTCTTCCTTTTTTTCTCTGATAAGTGGACTCCTAAGCATATCAACTACATAAAGCAGAGGATGTTCCGCACGATTTCCTGAGGACTAGCTGAACAACTCTCCCACTTGGTAAAACCTAGACAAATCTCATTAGTTGATGGAGTAGCCTACCTGATCATTGTATTATCAGTTGTTTCCTGAGATAAGTTCTGAGAGAATCATATGATAAGAGAGTAGATCTGAATGAAGTTCGAAATAATTCGAGCAATCTAGGAGCATTCTTCACCCTCTTCTCTTTTATAAAAGAACTAGTTAACCAACCAATATAACTAAATGAACAAGAAAACGAGAGACTACGAAAATGATGAAAAAGCCTCATTTCATTGATCTCTGTCTATTTTAATAGGAAAAATGTGCACATTCTCCTCTCTAAGAATAGTTACCCTGGTGTGAATTAAAAATTCCTGCTTGAAATACCTCCTATGGCTTCACAAACCGTGCAATCTTACTAAGAGCTGTCCTTAGACTTCGTATACCTGCGCCAGTTTTTGCGCTTATCATCATCTGCAGTTATATAACAAGCCAAAGTAATTGGAATGAAATTGATTATGATAGCAGAGGGTATCAAGAAACAAAATCAACTGATTTAAGTGCTCAGTACCACAGGTTGAACCGCCGATTTCTTTTCCTTGAGACTCTGCAGAATAGAAATACACTCATCCGTTTTATCATTAGAGGAGAAAGCTAACAAACATTTCAATGAAAAGTAACCAATTTTTTATTATGTTTACCTCTTCAATTTGCATTGCACGTCGTGCCACATCAATTGGGAATACCAAATCAGTTTTTGTTAAAACAATCTGATACTTCGTCTGAGACCTGCCATTCACAATGCAAAATCAGGGTGCTTAACTTGTTAACATGCTACTGAACATTGGGCATGCAAAGTTGAACAATGAACACTGAGAAGAACAACTATAAAGAAACCTAATCCAGACGCCCAGCAGTATGCAAGATGACAACAAGAAGTGGGAGAGAACCAAGCCAAAGATGTAGAGATGGGACTGTGTATCTTCTTACCTTTCCATCAAATCAATAAGTTCAATATCTCTTGGTTTCATACCCCATTTTGTGTCTACAAGAACGCATACTCTCTTTAAACCCACACGGGTTGAGACAAACTCTTTCACCTACAAAATTGTAAGCATTTTAAAGAAGAGATTTGGGTTAAGAATAACACATTACTAGCAAAGACATCAGATAGAAAACCTACATCATAATCAAGAATGTTTAATATGTACAACAGAAAACCCATAGCAAAGGTATATATATTCCCTATATGATACCACCACTAACATAATACATAATATACTTCTTATTTAGCATTCAAGTTTGGCAACTATCACAAATGTACTGTTCATCTCCTGAGGAAATGTATTCTGGAGAATACTAATGTTAACCTAGCTATGACTTAATGTTCCCCCAGAAATGGAAACAATTCATCTATTTTATAACACTATTATGTTCCAAACTAATCTTGTATTCTATAGAATATGAGGATTGAAATTTACAATAATCATAAGACACCTAAAAGATTAAGTTTTGCACTCCATGCACATTTCAAAGGTTAATCAACTGCTAAAAATCAAGGCAAAATCCCTCTTAAGTAGTACTTTCCTAAAATTTCTGGTACTACATAACACATAATGCAAAATCATTGACAGTGATATAAAGTTTCATATACAAGGAAGCTGAATACATCTGATATCTGGACTAAATCAGTTCCGATTAACAACAAAGACATCATGTCACTAGAGCATCATAAAGTTCATCTCTAGACAGACCCCTGCTGACTAAAAGAACACAAAAGTACAGATATTAAAATGGTCAGACCCATCAGCACACTCACAAGGTCTTCCCAAGCTTCCTTCACTTCTTCTTTGGCATAAGCAAATCCATATCCAGGCAAGTCAACCAAGCAGAGCTTTGTTCCAAGCTTGAAAAAATTAATAGTCTACAAAAGAATTATAAGATGTAAGATACATAGCCCACGAACTCCAAAATTAATTATAAGACAAAATATAGCACCTGAGTGAGGCCAGGCTTGTCTGATGTTCGTACAACACCCCACTGTCTAGTTAATGCATTCAACAAAGACGACTTCCCTACATTTGACCTTCCTGATAGAAAGATTCAACTTAGAAATAACCCGAGTATTTCCTCATATTTGGAAAAAGTGTCCTTGGTCTTCGATAAGAATTTCAAGCACGTGCACCAGAGCAAACAGCTATACATGACAAACATGAAAAACCATGAACAAGCAGAATGCCAGAAGAAAGTTTGCATACATTGATATTCCCTTTAGTATAATAGAAACACAATTTAATTTGCTTTGACATAGCAAAACAACCTTCAGTCATGAGATCACAATTGCCAGAAATGTACTTTAACAAGTTTTTTAATGACAACAGGAGTTCATTGTCATGGTTTGAAATTCTCCAACAACAAATCATGTTGCAACTAACAATGGAAAAAGACCATTCATATTGATAAAGTAACAAAAATGAAAATTATTTTCAAGATAAAAACAGATTAATATTATTTTAATTGTCGTAATGATGGATCTCTGGAACTCTTCATAGACACTCAGGTCTATACTCCAGAAGATGTTGAAGTGAGTAATTGGAAAGAGCACCAACCATCTCAAAGAACTCTAGAGGAGCCTTTTACATGTTGGAGCCCAGTAGATGAAGATCTAGTGAATGGGAGGCGACACAGGCATTCAGGAACAGAGAACACGAAGTGCTGGAAAAAGGCCAATCTATCAAGAAAATAAATACTGAGAGTCAACAGCATAATACTTCATTTTTTTTTTTTTCAACTAGTCAAAGCTTATTACTCTATGCAGCCTTTAATGATAGCTCCATGCTACTAGAGGAGACTTTTACAGGTTGGAGCCCAGCAGATGAAGGCCTAGTGAATGGGAGGCCACACAGGTATTCAGGAACAGAGAACACTAAGTGCTGGAAAAAGACCAATCTATCAAGAAAATAACTACTGAGAGTCAACAGCATAATACTTCATTTATTTTTTATGAAGCATTGCTTTTCAACTAGTCAAAGCTTATTACTCTATGCAGCCTTTAGTGATAGCTCCATTCTACTAGTTTTGGGGCACCCATCGACTTCAGTGTTATCTATAGGCATAATAAAAAAATAACCTGCAGAAATGAAATCTATGAACATAAATAATTTGGATAAATAGCAAATTATCAAAACCACAACTAAACAAAGTGTATATGAATTAACAAGTCAGGCTACTTGTACACAAACCTGCAAATGCAATCTCTGGAAGATCAGGTGGAGGAAAGGAAGATGAAACTTTTGCAGCAGCAAAAAAGCTCAATTTGTTTCTAAATGCCTAGAGAGCAATTAAACCAAAGTTAGGTAGAAAAGAAAAGTGCAGGAATATATTTTTATGCAAATTTCCACTGTAGAATTTACACTGGATAAAAAGATTTTTAGCCCTTGTCCCAAATACAGACTAATTGCCTCTGTCTTCCCACTAGGTAGGTTGGAAGCTGATATGCCAATGGAAAGTAAAACATTATAAAACATACTACTGCAATGAGATGCATATCACAAAAACATACCGGTTCTTCTATCCTCTCTCTTTCTGTACTTGTAGAAAAGGGAATGTTGTCCAAAGGTACAGAAAGCTCCGCGTTGTAGCCAGCCCTCCTAAACTCAATCTCTCTCCTGCGACCTAATAACTGTAAAATGATTACCAAAGAATTACTTTTCATATCTCTTGGAGAGCGTCGGGATATTTTGAGACAATATAGGCTTGTAGTTTTTTACTTAAACATAAAAGAGATAGGAAATGAAATTACATTGTCTTCTACAAAGGAAAGGATGGAGGGACTAGGCTGAATTGCACGAAATTGTGCGTTCTTGGACAATTCAACACTATCTGCTTTTGAATCTTCCTTCTCTTTAATATAATCTACAAAGCAAGCAAAGCAAAACAAAACAAAACAAGTGAGAAAGGAAAAGCAATTGTCTGCCAATTTATCGAATATCAGGGTTTTGAAACGAGCTACAAATACATTATTATGAAGATGCAAAACTACATAGATCCAAATATGGCTAAATAACCACCATATAATCAAAGGGATCTATACCACTGTAAAAGCTAATAGAAAAGAAACATAGTTAATACAGTTTTGTAGATTTATTGTGACTCACGATGTTGTTTCTCCAGAAAATTAGGAGGGAATATCTCATAACCCTAAGTTGATGAAAGGGAAAGAGAGTTTTCACTTCCAAGACAAAAGCACTAATCTCTAACTTTCAGAAGATGACCCACGTAACGATTTGATACAATACCCAACCAATAGTATCAAGGTAAACTAAATAAGAAGCACCTAAAAAAGAAAAGTAATAGCAAATCAGCATAAAGGTAATATAGGCCACAAAAGGCAAAAAATTGAAAAAAAGAAGAGGATAAGCATGCAGGAACAAGTTCCCACATTGCAAACACATATAAACTCATATTACTGTGCCTATTGAACACCTTGCAATCCATGAATCATCTATAAACACCAAACCATCCATGATGAAATGCATTTGGAGGTCCTAATGCCCAGTTGACCATTTTAGAAACACTAACTAAATGTACATATAAGTAACAATAGACAAGTAATTCAATACAAAAGCAGCCAGGAAGTCAAACCAACATTCTCCAACTTCGTTGGAGGAAAAGCCAAGGTTCCTACTTTTTAAATTACTTTCCTCTCAACATTAGCAACCACTCAAATAAACACTGCCTTCCAGATCATGTAGAAGTGAAACTTGGCAGACATCTCCCTAACAATATTAAACACACACACACAAAAATAAATAAATAAAGATCATAAAATCACATTCTTTAAGGAAGGCAAAATATAATACATAGGGGGCTCCAGCATATATAAGATCCTTTGAGGGAATTTAAGAGAAGACATAGGCATTAAGGGAACAGAAAGTATGATGAACTACACAGTTAAATGAAAATTTCAAATACTATTCATGACAACATGCTAGATAATATGATTCACAGGAACCACAATTTGTCAGAGATACTGACTGTTAATAGATAGTCCATCATCCAGCCTCTTATTTGATAGATCATGAGGATCTATCCGAATCACTCGCTTTTTCTTCTTTGGCCGATCATCCATTATATTTGAATCACCAGTGGTGGTTTTCTTGCTCTGAACCTTCTTTTTGGGAGATTTCTGGCTAGAATCAACAGCAAATCGAGCCTGATCCTGCTCTAATTGGTTTGCCACTCCAGATTTGCTTTTAGCACTTTTCTTCAACATACCATTCCTAACACCATGAGCCTCAACATCTTTCGATTCAACTTTAGCACTGAATTTGACTCTTGAATTTTTCTTATCCAATAACCTATTTGGTTTAGTTTTGCTTTCTCCTGATAAGTTGCCCTTCTTACTCGATTGCACAAAAGCTTGGACTTTTCCGTTTCTAGTTTGCTTTTCTTCATGCAGATCATCTTTAAGTTTGTTTGAACTAGTTTCAAATGAAAATTTTATATTATGCTTTTGAACATTATCACGAAATGCCCTTTCCTCACCAGTAGATTGTTCGGCATAAATTCTTTTCCTTTTCCTATCAGAATTCACTGACTTAGATACCCTATTCCCATTAGTAACAGTTTCACGTGCTTCACCCTTAATTTTCAGATTCACATTTCGTTTTCCAGTAAACCCTTTCTTAGCTGCGCTACTCCTACCAAAGTAAGAAACGCCATTACGGTTACTCTCCTCACTTTGAACCTTTTTACTCCTACTATTATGTCCATTCTTCTTGGAAACTGCAGTTCCAACATCACCATTAGAGACCCTTGATTTCCCAATTGCAAGTATCGATTTCTTTCCTGTCTTACAACTCTTCAAACTTTTTCCCACTGCCATTGTCAAGAAATTGTCTCTACATACTCCAGAAACTGAGACACACCAAAAACAATCGACAATCCTCTTAAACTCCTATGTCATTCAAGCGCCAACTTGATTGCAGAACCTATATAAAAGAAGCAAATAATCCCATGTAAGTATAATGCTCAAACTCACAGGGAAAAAAATCGCATATGAATTTGCTCAGGTCATCACCATTGGCATTACTCCGATAGATAGAGATGGCGTTTGCGCATCATAAAACCAGCAAGCTATAACACCGTTTCGAAATCTGTGTTCAAACTGCAGCGATTAATAGGTCCCAAATAATCATACCTTCAGGATGGGCGGATTGGTGGCAGACGGCGGTAATAGGCGGAGCGTGGCGATGGATCGTGGAGGGCGGCCGTGAGCGGTGGCTAGGGTAACACTCAGAGTTCTATAGAAAGAGTGTGAAAGGTTTGGTTTGTGTTTGTTTCCTTCAAACATGAAAAAAAAAAATTGCTCGGTTAAAGTTTAATTTTCATAAAATATTGATTTTAAAGTGCAACTAATTAAATATAATTAATTAACATTGATTATCATTTAAACTTTTAAAAATAGATGTTTATTAAAAATTTTATATGTTTATTAAAATTTATTAAGATATATAGATTTAACTTAAGTCATATGAGAGTGAATAAAATTCATTTAACTATGAATTATTTAAAATGTTTATTAGATTTACGTTTATTAGATTTACGTGTTGTCACAATTATTTCAAATACTTTCAAATTGATACTATTAAAGTAACGTGTCAAAATTAAGATTTTTATGCTTTTACATCGATTAAATGATAATGGAAATGTTAGAATGAAATTATGTTTTTGTCCTAGTATAGATTCATGAAGTAGGGTTTATCTTGTGTTCCCATGATTTTTAATCCATTCACGTGATTTATTTTATGTTTTGCAGTGATCACTAACTTATAGAAATAAAAATACAAATGACATATCTTTTTTTTTGTAAAGAGTTGTAATGCAAGATTTGCTATCCAACGTTTGGGTAGATGGTCGGATTGATTCTTAACTTTTCAATTTAAATGTTTAGGTCTCAATGTTTCTAATTTTGGTTGATTAGGTCCTTTTTGGTCAAATCAAGTTTAATTCTGATAAGCCAATCGAATTTATGTTTTCTAGTCAACTTAAGGAGGGCAATTTTGGAAAAACGTTTTTCACACTTTATAAAAAAAATCCATGATCGTTAAATGCACCCTACAATTATAATTTTAGTATTAAACATTTTCTCTCTCTATCCAAAACTCTCTCAAATCTCTACAAAATATCTTATAATTTGATACATAAAATTTATTTTAATGAATATGCATTATTTGTATATGATATATTTATACTTATCTGGATTAAATGTAGTGTATAATTGAAATTGATGAAAAATGAAAAGAAAAAATCAATTATAGATTCTTGGTATCCAACCGGCCCAATCAAATGAATTCGGTTTGTCTAGGTGGGTTGCTCATAGGTGTTTGATCCGCCCAAGCAACCTCATAGACTTGTGTGTTTTTTGTTTGTTTACTTAATTTAAATGTCTATATTCATTTAATTAATTATTTCATTTGTTAAATTTAATTAGTTAAGTTTAATTTACTGTAATTAAGAATAATTTAGTTGAATAAATTTTAAATTAATATAATTAAGTTATAATATTTTATTTTAATTATTTAAGTTTAATAAAAACAAATATGAATTTAATTAGTTTAGTAATGGATCAAGATTTTCATTTTTTAAAAGTGTATTAGTTTTGTGTTTTTTAAATTTAGTTTATTTTAATTAAAATAAATATTAACTTAATATGGATAAATTTATTAAGTTTAGTAATGTATTAGATTTTTTTATTTTATATTTAAGTTTGATATGTTATATTACTTGCTAGTGTTTTTCTAATCTTTTGGTGTAAAGTAATTTGGTGCAGGGTCTCCTTGGCTGAGTGTGGTTCGTTCCTCTTTTTTTTTTTTTTTTCTTCTTCTTTGGTTTGGGGAGTTTGTAAATTGGGGACTTTTTATATGTTAGAAATTTCATTATCCTCCATTTTGGATAGTTAATGCAATTTCTCATGTCCCTCACGTTTTTTTGTGGTCCGTTTGTTTTGTGGTAAGTAGGAGTTTTAGCTACTGTTAGAGTTGGGAATCGGGCCACCGGTCAATTCAGGTCGGGCTTTTAGTGGATGAAATGAAGAATAAGAGGAGAGAGAGAGAGAGAGAGAGAATAAATTAATTTTGAAAAATAAAATTTTGAATAAATTTTACTATGCTTTAAATTCACTGAGGTATTCCAATTTGCCAATTGAGGTGATGACTTGTTGCTTTAAAATCAACCCTACCAAATTGCAAATTCAATCAAAAGCAAATGGAAAATAGTACAAATTGTTTCAAGTGACCCTTAATTTTTTTTTTCAAATTTTGAACTTTTCAAAATTCAATCCAAATAGCTTTACAAGTGGATTTGAATTGGGTTTTTATTGAATTTTTTCAATTTCAAACACTTTTCCCCCTCTATAACTCTTCCAATTGGCAATTTGGTAGGCTAATGCACACCAAGTATTCTTGGAGCAAATATTTTTCAACTTATCCAACCACCACCACCAGCCGCCCAATTCAACCAAACTGAGACAGATTTTCTACTTAGATCTTATGTGATGCTTTCCTGTCAGCAAGTGAAAGTGAAGCCCCAACAAACTCAACAACTACACAAGAAATCATAAAAAGAAAAAGAAAAAAAAAACATAGGAAATGAAATCATTTCCTAAAATACAGCTAATGCAATTCAAATTTCAAAAGCAGAAAAAACAGACCATGTCTGGTTGTCAAAATTGAAGCACAGGTCATTTGAGTAGTCGGATCGGATGAGTTCAAATCTCTTTTTACATATAAACTTTTTTACATTTGTAAATTATCGGACGAAACAAAACGTATCTAATGCAACTTTTAATACTTTTTTCCGATCAAAATTAAAATTAAAATTAAACACTTATATTTTTATTTTAAAATATTTTAAAAAATTACATTTTACTTCATTCATGCTATCATCATTAATCGTGTTAATAATAATAATATTGCCCTAATTTATACAAACTTAAATGCTCTCTTAATACTACTTGTATTAAGTCAAATTTAATATATTTAATTCTAAACAATGTGAATAATAATTTGTAAGATTTTTAAATTTATGTAATGTAATAAATTAGACATCTCGCCTTTAATCATTATCATAGCCTGGAAAGTGTTAGAGAACTTGGAAATATGCTTTAGTTGAAGAAATAATATATAACCATCCCCCCAACCAAACATTAATGCGGTAATTATACTAATATTTTATACAGCTAACAGTCCATATTTAATCATAGAACAATAAAGTAATTGCGAACAAACAAACAATTCTTGCTTTATTTTTCACCAAAATATGTACACAGCACAGCAAAACGACACCATGGCAGCCATTGCCAAGTGCATAAGTTACATTACCACACACAACAACATCTCTCTTGACTAAAAGAAAAAAAAAAGGAAAAATGAAGAATTACAACTCTTTTCTTTTTCTGCATTTTCCCATTATTTTAGAACATACTAATCACATTACACAATATTATGTTATCATATACATGTAATTTAAAAGGAACACCAAAACTGGAGGTCGGTACTACATATGATTATTGATTCGGACTTGGAAGCATAATTATGAACAGAATAATTCTCGTTTAGTATAATGTTTTTGAGCGTTAATAATTTTTAAACATAAAAGAAATTAAATCTTACAATATATGTATTAATGCCAAAAAAAAATTGAATTCACCCAATTTCACTAGCATCAATACAGCGAAAAGAAAGATTTAATTTCTGTTATATATTTAAAAATTACTTACGCATTTAAAAAATATATATACGAGGATCTGCCTTGGTTATGATTCATCATTGCCAATGCCGGAAGCTAGCTGACGGAAACTTCCAACTCTGGCCCGCCAATAATCACCGGCTTAATCTTATTATTCCATGAATCATGGAATAAACCGGTGGCACCGGCTTTTCTTTTTACTTCAACAACAACCAAGGAATCAGTCAAACGGTAAACTTCCAGCCCGATAATGAATTTACCGCTTGGGCCATGTAGCTCCACTGCCCAGTCTTTCTTCTTGAGCAACTTGAGATTCTCTTCTTCCTTGGCCAACTGTTGAATCCTATCTACAATGGCCTCTGGCGATGAAGATTCGACCACCATCTCTGCGAATCCTGGACCGAATTACACGAGTCATCCAATAAACCGGCCAGATCCAACCCCGTAGAGAAGGAAATTATATCGAACGCGTTCAAGCACGTCGATTTATCCTTCTCTTCTCCTTTAATTATATCACTGCAAAAGTAATCTACTTCGTAGAACTTTACCTCTTTGTACCCTTTTTTAAACCAAGGGTCACGCTTGATTTCGTCTATGGTTATCCTAGTCATCGGATTTGTATCGAGAAGGCGAGATAAAAATCGTTTGAGATCTGATGACATCCATTTGGGACATCGAAATTCGCCTTTGTAGATCTTCTTGTACATCATCATGAGATTGGGATCGTTGAACGGCAAAAAACCAGCACTCAGGACAATAAGATGACTCCACTTGACCAGATATCGATTTTGGCTCCGTCATATCCCGTTTTAGCTAAAATTTCCGGAGCTACATAAGCCGGGGTGCACACAAAGTGTATGCAATAGACCATCTTCCCGGACTTGATCAGTCAAAAGCGCTGAGTCCAAAATCAGAAACTTTGAGAACCCCATTTCGTCAAGCAAAAGATTTTCCGGCTTCAGATCACGGTGGAATACTCCACGGGAATGACAATAACTAAGGGCATAAATGAGTTGCTGAAAATATTTTCGGCTAAGACTTTCACTCAATCGGCCTTTCGATACCTTGGTGAACAATTCCCCCCCCCCTTAATATACTCAATAACGAAGTAATCTTGGTCTTGTGGCGGAGAACCTCATAGAGTCTGACGATATTGGGATGGCGTAGCAGGCTCATGATGGAGATCTCACGCTTGATGTTGGTTATCAAGGTGTTGCTGGATATCTTTTTCTTGTTGATGACTTTGATAGCCCACTTTGCCCATTTCTAACGTCTCTGGCGTGATACACCTTGGCAAATGCACGCGCAGCCCAGAAGTTTTCCGACCTCATATTTGCCGAATAAGGCATTTGTATTTGTAGATCGTAATTCGATCTCTGGCATCGATGAATTGATGCTGCAGAGACCTCGCCGGAGGTCTCTGTTGTACTATATAGGAATTCAAGAAGAAAGGTGTATAGATTAGCTATACAAATACTGAAATTTGGACTTTTAACTTTGGAAGTCGGTTTCTGTTCTGTGGTTTTTGCTGAGAACGGCTGAAATTGATTCTTATATGAGAAAATTATGTATTCAAATTTGAGGAAGACAAGCTTCGGGGTCATTATGTGGTCTATATATACGCTGCATTATGACGACAACTTAGATTATTTTCTTTCGACCACGTTAGTTTTTTTTAAAATAAAATAAAAATTGTCCCTTTGACTTTTTTTCTTTCTTTCTTTTTGGTCTTTCTGGCTAGTTTTACATTTACTTCTCTAAATAATACTAATATGCTAGTTAAATGCCACGTTGAAATTATTCAACAGATGTCATACTTTATCCTTAACAAAAATTTTTTTTTACCTATTAATGTGTAATTTAGTAAATTAATGGAGAAGATGATAAAA